>PYAF01003120.1:0-37916 GCA_007407185.1 Glycine tomentella
GTTTGCGGGGGGATAATAGATGTAATATATATATAGTTAGTTATGATTAGTTTCTTTTCAAGCTTTTATCTTTGCTTTATATACTCTTTCATTCTCTGTATTAGTGTATCTGAACATTTTATCAATATCAGCTTTATTCTTTCTTTCTTGTTACGTATCTTGTAGCTTTCCTTGTGCCTCTGTGCCTGATACCTTACAGGGGGCTATCTTTCAATTGAGAAAATAGCTAAATATGCAGTAATTAAACACATGCACACAAGTCTTAGTAAAAAAATGGGAATTAAAAGTGTTTTTAATTTTTTTAACTTAAAATATAAAGTTTTTTTGGTATAAAAACATTCAACCTCATTAATAATTCTGTTTGAATACAAACTAAAATATTTTTGATAGTTTTTTTATTAAAAATATAAATTTTTTTACTTGACATTAACGATTCTATTTGAATAGAGTATTTTTTAGAATTTTTTTACTAAAAATATAAAGCTTTTTCCTGTATAAAACCTTTAAAAAACGCTTCGAGTTTTATATTAAAAAAGATTCTTAAAGTTGAGACTTCATGGGCACAAAATGACAACGACAGGCAAAAGCAAACAAGTTGAAACAAACAAACTCCTCCGCCATCCTCTTTTTTTGTCCCAAGATAAGACACCAGAAAAACAGGGCAACAATTATATGGCACACCCTGTGTGCAATTTACAGGTAGGGGGAAGAGAGAGACAGAGAGAGAGAGAGAGAGACAGAGAGAGATAGCATCTAATGGCTCATATAATTTCTATTTCATCATGAATCAGAATCGAATCTGTAATTTCATCAAAGAAAAATGGAAAGGAGGGAAAGCCAAGGTAGAGAAATATTTAAAAGAAAAAAGACAGAAATGCAGTGGATGCTTGGTGTAGAAGAATGAAAGAACAAGGAGTGGTAGTATTGACAGCATTGTGGAAGAAGTGTTCGTGGAATATCCGACATGTCGAAGTTGGGCACCCTATCATGCGTAGTCTTCATTCGTCCCAGCAAATACAATAATTAAACCGTTTATGAAACCTTCCCACCTTTGTTGTTGTCGTTTTCCCAATGAATAGATATGAATAGCAGGATTGGTTCGAAACTCGAGATAAATTCAGAGACAACACTAAAAAATTTCATTCAATTCTCGGATGCAAATCACAATAAGAAATGCCCTGCATATTCGAATTTTATAGCTAGGATTATTTTCCTCCAAAAAGAAGTTAAAAAATATGGCAACAATAAAGGTTACAAGACAATTCTATTATAGTGCATCAATGAGTTGTTTGTAACTCAGGAGATATAATATAAGGTTTGTTTGAATGGGAGGGGATAAGGTAGTGAATTCGAATTTCTCCGCTAATAAAAAAAAAAGTTGTATGTAACTCTTATAAATAACGACTGATGGTGATTCATGGTTTTCATGCCCTGCCCCTCCTTAGTAATAATGTAATAGTTTATGACCCGTCGTCATCCTTTATCATCTCTGCCGGGTTGAACAAGACTTGCTGAGTCAAGATTTGCATATTCTTGGTATAAGTTCTTGATAGTCTCAAATTTGACAACTTTCAATTGGGAAGTAGAAAGCAGGGCATGCCAATATTTGAATTTATTGGGACACAAGGGTGCTAACTTGATATTCACTCTATCTTCACCAAAGGAATAAGTATTTGTAAATCATCATACAAGACGCGATAGTTATATAGTCAAGGTCTTTCAAGAAGATGACTTGCATCCGTTGGAACAACATCACACCATACATGGTCTTGATATTTCCTGCCCATTGAAAATGACACAAGATAACATTTACAAACTTTTACTTCACTTTCCTTGTTGAACCATTGCAACTTGTATGGATGTGAATGTTTTTATGTTGGCAACATCAACTTGTCCTCCATGTAGTTTGATACTACATTCTCGCAACTTTCCTTGTCTATGATAAAATAGCATAATTTGCCTTTGGTAGCGAAAAAGTTGTGAAAAGCATTGCTAGGACCCTTCTGTTAGTGTTGTGTGTAAGATTAACTTAAATACCAATGATTCACCATGATTAGCAAGAGTGAACTCTTCACCATGCACAGGCTATTCTTCATCAAATATTGGCTCTTTATCTTCTTCAAAAGATATCTCATGAACTTCTCCTTCGTTCAATGGTAGTGATAGCTTTTTACTATTTGCACAATTAGAAGTTGTGGCCAAATTCTTGGTACTTGAAACACTTACTTTAAGATTGGTCTCTTTGGGTGGCATTAGGAGAGGTTGAGTTGATGGGCTAGACAAGTTTTCTATGAGGGAAAGAGGTTGTATGAAGCTTGCTTAAGTTAAGAAGTTGCTTCTCGATCAATTTTAATATCTAGATAGTCACTATTACAAAAAAATATATATATATATATATATATATATATATATATATATATATGCTTTCTACAACACTAGTTAGTTGACATCACCTAGGTTACTCTATTGACAAATGAAACCTAAAATAAATTTTAAAAAAATAATTTTATTTTAAATGAAAGAATTATGTAGGAGTCTTTTTGTCAACATATGTCACCTTTTTCTTCATAAGTGAAGACTTATTTGCTTTATTAAAATTAAAAATAAATATTTTTTGATTGCTAGGTCTAAAACTTAAGCTTTAATTATTTTACCATTAGATCGACCTTGACATCATCTAAGGTCTAATATTGCTAAAGTTGGACTAGGTGACCAATGTATAACGAGAGAGAGAGAGAGAGAGAGAGAGAGAGAGAGAGAGAGAGAGAGAGAGAGAGAGAGAGAGAGAGAGAGAGAGAGAGAGAATATTTAAAAATAAAAAATAATTTAATTTTTAAAATATATTATTTTTGTGGATGGATTGAATATCTATACATGAAAATTATATGGATGCATTTGAATAGATTTTATTTGATGGATCATGAATTAATTAATTTTTTTTAAAATAAACTTTAGAAGATCTAAATAAATTAATAGGTTGTTTTTAATCATTTATTCAATCCGATTATTATAATGGATTGATTTTAGTCTAATTTTCAACCCAACTCAAGTAAACTGTCGAGTTAGGTTGAGTTTATCTTATTTTATTTTGCAACTCAACCTAATTCAACTTTAACAGGGTTGGATCATGGTATTGAATCATTAAAAAATTTACAACCTATTTAACTCTTAAAATAAAATTAAAAAGGACCTCAAATTCAAAGTCAATAAGGAATATTTTCAAAATCATATTTTCAAAATCTATTTTTTACAACTCTTTGAAAGGAGGTCCAAGAGAGGAAGTGAAACACAATATTTTGTTGTGACATTGATGTTTACTCATAACAACATGTGCTGTATGAATTATATACTCACAATATTCATAAAATATTGTCTATATTTATAGAATAAGTTATAAACTTGTAATTTATAAAAACATAAACAAGTAACCACTTTTAACAACTCACATTATTCATAAAAATATAATATTAGTATTTTTGTTATATATTTAATGTATATTATGATTGGATTGGATTTGATTAGATCTTGAATTCCAAATTCATTTCTCAATCCAATTTTAATCAGATTCACTAAAATAAACTCAATCCAAGTCAACACACAAAAATGTAATTGAATTGAATTGAGTTGAGCAGATTCACGAGTTGGACACGACATGCTTACACCCCACAGTGAAAGAACTTAATGGTGATATGCCTTAATGCAATTTGATTCGAGCTGACCCTATTTTGCACATAGGTTATCTGGGAGGGTTCAATATCTTTTATACATATAAAAATAAAAGTTAGTAGTGTTTTTAGTTATTAAAAAAAAATCAAAAATTGATTTATTTTTCCCAACTTTTAAAACAATTATTTTTGTTAAAGTAATCAAATTTTAATCTTTGAAGCTAACACTATTTTTATAGAGTAAATAGACATTTTTATTCCTGAATGTGTAGAGAGCTGAGAAATTTGTCTTTGAATGTGTCACATATGCTCTTTTAATTAACAGTAACGGAAATAAGTTAACGGATGGATGAATTTGTCGCACTTTTTTCACTTTTGAGGACAAAAATTTGAATTTTCATCTTTCAAGAACGAATTTGTCAGTGTTTTACACATTCATGGACAAAAAATGATTATTTACCCTTTTTTATATGGGACCAAAATTTGTCCATTTGAAGAAAAAACAGAGACAAAAGTCAATATTTTAAAAATTAGGGACTAAAGAAAAAAATTATACAGACTATTTGCGACCACGAACTCAAGAAATAAAATTATTATATGCATCGAAAAAACTGAACCAAAAATGAGAATCAAAGGAGAGCACAACAGGAGTAACAAAATCAGTGACAACATAGAGTTATAAGCCTAAAAAATGAAACATTTCTGAATCTAACTTTGCAACAAAACCATTAAAAAAAAAAAAAAAACGAAAGCAAGGAGAAAAAAGAAACAAACTTACCAAAGGGGGATTTCAAACCCTAACAATAGATAGAATGGGGATTTCATCTAATAAAAAGCCCTGACCTGTTCTAAGATCAGATACCCCTGCATCAGATACAGAAAAAATGAACTTAAAACCCAATTTTTTTTATAAAAAAGAATCAAAACTGAAAAGAAGTTGCCGGAGTATCTAACCGAAATCGCACTCAATGGGTAATGTTGTCGAACCTTGATCTTGGTTGTTGTAGGCATGAAGCAAAAATCCTTTGGTCTGTGCTTTCTCCTTAAACGCTAACACCATTTTTTAGAGTTCTTCGGTATGTGCTTCGGGGAAAGGAATAAAAAAGGAAGAAAAAAAAAAAAAGAAAGGAAAGAAGAGATGGAGGGAGTGAGAGATGGAAGGAGAACAGAGATGGAGGGAGCGGGAGACGGAAAGAGAAGTGTATATGGAATTCAGAATTTTGAATTTTGAGGGGGTCTCTGAACACGTAACCTCTTTTCAGCACTTAGTGTCTTTTTCTTCGGCCCAAAACAACCCAAAAGACCAATAAACCAAACAAATTAATACGTGTCATTAAAAGAAAAGAGGGTAAAATTGAGTTTTCAACAGCCTATTTTATGCATTAAGATATAGATAAGATATAGATGTAAAAAAAAAAAAAGACTAGAAAATAGAAAAGAACGAGAAGTTCACATAAAAAATAAGGGGAACAAAAGTAGTTGACAGTGGAATGTAGCAATAAATTACACATATCCAGACCTTGATACAATCATTAAAAATATTCGCTAAACTACGTTTTTTCCTTTAAAGATCTTGTCTTGACACAATTTTGAGTCAAGCAAACAGGTTCTAACAACTAGGTGGATCTGCCATGCAAACACCAGGGTCAGGAGAAAAACTGAAAGAACCCTTTTCAAGAACCCAACGACCTTCTTTCCACTTTACTCTGCAGCAGTTTCGTCACTGTCATCTCCTTCATTTCTGATATCTGGCAGTGTATCAAGATCAGTTCGAGCCTCGGCCACATCCTCGTGGATATGAGTATCAGAAGAATCAATTGCATCTTGTTCAGCTGAATCCATAGTTTCGTTGGCAGAGGAAGAGTCTGATGTTTCATCAGTTTCACCTGTTTGTGTGTCACCTTTGAACAGCTCATCCTCTGTGGCATCAACATTCTGATTTTCATCTGTTTCACTTGTTTCAGTGTTACCGTTGGACTTGTCACTATCAGAAATATCAGATTCAGACCTCTCATTTCTGTAAGTGTTCTCGGTTACATTCGAAGCTACTAGATTAGATGATTTTCCTGCATCAAAACCTCCATTTTCAGTTTTAACAGAGATCGTTGAATTGGTATCATGCAGGTTTTCATCTGAAGTTCTATTGCCACTCTGCTCTAATCCCTCTGTCTGCACATTTTTTATATCTCCAGGGATTGTTGTGTCCATCGTGCTGTTATGAGCTTGGTCAGATTCAGATAACATCACTGTTTTATTTTGTTCAGATGAACTTGATGTGTCATTACCAGCTCCGGTCAAGTTATTGCTTGCTTCAGTGGTCACCACCACTGTCAGGTTACTGCTTGATTCCAAGTGACTGTCAGAGTTTGTTGCGGTTGTTTTATTTAGAAATGAGCTATCATCCACAGGGTTGGACAAAGTGTTATTTCCAGTCTCTTGAACAGCAGTTGTGTTTGAAGAAATACCATCTTCAGAGTTTTCCAAGCTAAGTGTCTCAGTTTCAGTGCTAGTTGCATGAGTATCATGAGCCACAGCACTAGAAGCATCATCCCCCTTGTAATGTTCCTCCCGAGCCTCATGATTGTTGTGGTTTTCAACTAAACTCTCCTTTTCTTCATCCTCATTTTCGTTCTCCTTCTCATCAACCTCTTCTTTCTCTTTCTCTTCATCCAATAACTCATCATCACGATCAGTAGTATCCACCTCTGATTTCTCTTGATCATTTTCATCTATATCATCATCTCCTCCTCCTCCTCCTCTTCCTTCATCTTCATTTTTGTTTTCATCTTCCTCCTGGTCTTCTGCTCCATGCTTATTTTCTTCGTCCCCTTGTTCTCTGCCTTCATGCTTGTTCTCTTCGCGTTCTTCAGTTTCATGCTTGTTTCCATCTTCTTGTTCTTCATGGCCGTGTTTATTTTCTTCATCCTCTTCATTATGTCCATCTTCCTCTTCCTCCTCATGTTTTTCATTCTGAATCTCTTCATGCTTACCTGGATGAAGGTCTCTTCTACCAAGTTTCAGGATCAGATCTGTCTGTGTACTGACTGACAGTTTTGCATCCTTGGCAAATTCCTTCTTCTTATCATGATTGTGCTTAACCTGGTAGATCAACCAGAAGCAAACACCAAGCAACAGAACAATTTGCAGAACATGCTTTACCTTGATGCCTTTGGACCTCTGGTTGTTCCTACTTGGAAACCGTTTTATCATGTTTAACTTATTTGGAAACCCCTGATTTGTCTTGTCCAAATAGCAAGGGCAGGCGACCTGCTTTGGATTGGAAAAGCGATATTAAGGATCCGAGTAAGCCTATGCTCATTATAGATTTATAGTAAAGATATAATTAAAAGGAAATACATATAATAAGCTTAAAATATCACAAGTGTTTGTATCTATAAAACATTTACTAGAGCCTTCATTGAACCCAATAAAGAAATGTGACAACTAGAAAGGGCTATTAAAGGGGCAAACAAGATTTATGCTCCATTTTGATACTTTTTTCCTGGTAGGTACAAGTTGTAAAAACTCCAAACAATCAGTTCACTCAAAAAGAAGATTATATCAAAAGAAATTTTCTTTGATATAACAAACATTTCAATTAAAGTACTCTTTTTCAGGGCATTTTCCAATTCCAGAAAACAATGTTCAACAAAACCATGTTAAACAACACATCATCAACAAGGTTCGAATTTTCATTCTCAATTTCCATGGCAAGTGACATCATCAATTATGCTACTAAGCAAATCAACTCCGAAAAACAGTGTAATAGTTAATTTTGGTGTTATGCTATGCACTTCCACCACAAAAAATCCATATAATTTGCAGAACAAGATAAAACCTAGTCACTGTGGGATTTCAGAAAAACACAGGAACAAAACAAATTTCAAAGAAGGCATAGGGAAGAAACCACACAGAATCCCTAGAAGCCCATCCTTCATTAAGAGCATGATTGAAAGCAAAAATTTGAAAGATGCAAACAGATATGGGGTATCGTATTATGCATATCTATTCAAAGTAAGAAAGCAAAAGATTGAATTTTGAAGAGAGATTCAGCCTACCCTTGTTCCAGAAATGAGGGGAGCAGTAGAGAAAGGGTAGAAAATTACCTGAATGAGCAGAGCGAGTGCTGAGAAGGTGAGTGAGGCTAAGACAAAAGTGGTGTCATTTAAGGATTTAGGTGCCAAAGAGATTTCATTCCAAGTATGAGTGGTAGTGAGCAACACAACTGCGATCTAAAACGAGGTAGCTCCCGTGCCTTGTCCTTTGACCGCATTCAGAGTCTTAATCAACCATCCGTACACTTAACCCCATTACCACAAAGCATCGTCCTTTTCTTGATTCTTGTTTCCACAAAATTATCTAAAAACAGATTTGGAAATGTTTGATAAAATTAAACAAGAGTTCAGCAACAAGATATTTTCAGTTTCTTTCATTTTTATTTTCGGTCTCTAAATCAAGTGATTGATAATCCTAATTGACCACTTAAACTTTGTACCAATATCATTCTCAGAAAAAAAAAATTAGAACAGTAATACTTTTTTTTTACCAATATAGAACAGAAATTTATATTTAAGTGGGGACTATATATGTACACAAAAAATAGGTTCATAAAAATAAACAATTTTATATTGTTGATTTTTTTTTGTCTTTGATTGCATAATTCATTGGATTGTCAAATTTAAATTTTTTTATTACTGGAATCTTTTATGAATGATTTTTTTTCATGTGTAATAGTGTGTGAAAACTAGTGGAGAAGTAGCATAACTTATCTTTTAAACAATAATGTTGGTGATAATTTAATTTTCTTTTTGTGGACTTTCTAATATCATTCCGTGAAAGAGTATAAATATATATAGCTATTCTTGTCAACAACTGGCAAACAAATTTCAGGAATTTATAGATGGTGGGACTTGGCAGTTGGACCCAACATGTTGACATAATTCATAACTCGTTTTCTTTCAGTAATATTTGTCATACAGGAGCAACGTACAACCTACTAAATGACGAATGCTTGTCAATTCATTTCTAGCTTCATGATAAATTTTCGAATTGATTTGAAAATAAACTTTCGAATTCAAAGGCTTGTAACCCAATGGATATGGAATAATCAGGTAAGACCAAACATATAAAAGAATTAAACTCTATTTAAATATTTTTCTTAATAATCAACTATAAAAATAATAGGTAGTTAAAATGAATGAAATTTTTCTCACAAGTGAAATTCAAAACAACTTATGTATTTCACCTTTTATCTAATTTCTTCAGAATTAAGATGTATAACTTACTTTTAACTAATGAAAACAATTTAACTAATTTTACTTATATGTTGCTTTTTTCTAATTAACATTTATTGAGAACTTTATCCAAAATAATCTTAGTACTTGTTTGGCTAAGGGCAGCAAGGTATAACAAATGACAATTTTACGTATTTGTAATTTTGTATAGTTTTTTGTTTAAAATAATCATTCTGAATGTTCGAATTAGTTATGAAATTCAAAAATATTTGTTTTGATGAGACTCTCCCAATAAAGAATACAAGGGAGGGGAGGATGGAATATAATTTTTGTCCAAAGTGCAATTCATTTTCTGATTTTACATCTAATCCACTCCACAGTATGTCAAAGAAGAAAATGTAGTGATATATAAGTTGTAGGCTGACTAACACAATAACGTCCCCACAAAGGGAGGGAAGGAATAAATCTTGTGAGCCAATAGAAAAATGGAAGCTTTGAAACCAATTTATCTAAGAGAAAATCTCAGGAGGCAAGAAAGCAATTTTGTTGTCAGCTTCTCATTTTTGTAAACTTTCTGTTGAGAAGGGAGGGAAAAGGCTTTTCTTGAGCAAGCACAAGTGTGTCCAAAGTCTGGTACATATTTTATTATCCTTATTCAGATCAATGTGATCAAAGTAAGTTTCCTTCCCCCAAGTTATTAAGTTGGAAAAGGATTCTTGGAAGACAATACTCTCGAATTCATCTTTCAACGTGTTCCTTTGTTTGCCGGTAACAATTCAAGCATGTTCTGCTCATGAAACTCAAGACAAAAAAGAGAGAATCTCTTAAATATGTAAAAAAAGAACTTCACTTGATTATTCAATACAAATGACAATGAGAAAGACTCTATCTAAACTAATCCTGTAGGGCTATTTTCATCCAAAATAATTGAAAATTCTTGAATCTAATTATGACAAAATGGATGTTACAAGACTATATCACTATGGTGCATCAATGTATTGTCGTTTGTCACTTATATAACGATTGGGAGTATTCATATTCATGACATCCTTAGTTACTCTTATAACAGCATGGCCCCTTATCAATTTAATGTTGCAGTAATCATCACTTTAAGAGTACCTTAACATTTATTTATGTTGTAATGTGAAACTCATAACGAATCCACGTACTCTCAACCATGAAGATTCGGACAGCTAAAAACTCCTTTGCTTCCTTCTAAAGATATTCTTAATTTAACAAGACTGCCATTGTTCCTCCCATGCAATACCTATATATAACTCCTCAATTATAAGTCACAAGTTAGAGCCCTCAGACATATATTCTTTCATAAGAACCATGAAAAACTTCCACACAGCATACTTATCTTCTTCATTGGGTTTGTAATTTCCTCAAGTCTGTTTCAAGTTTCAGTTGCATCTATTGTTTCAACAGGAGACTTCAATAAGGACTTCTTTGTGATATGGTCTCCCACCCATGTGAACACCTCTGCTGATGGACAAACAAGAAGCTTGAAATTGGACCAAGAATCTGATACTAACTATCTATAGTGTAATTTAACTAGCTGCAATATCAAAACTAAAGATTCATTTCTTAATTATGAGTTTGGGTTAATTATTATTATTGCAGGAGCTGGTTTTGCATCAAACCAGATGTTTTTATTTGGGAAAATTGACATGCAAATCAAACTAGTGCCAGGTGATTCTGCAGACACTGTCCTGGCCTATCATGTAAGCAACCAAAACTTTACCCTTCTTTTTTCTGATTGTTTTGAATATTAAAAAAAAATGTAGACTCGTCATTTTAACTTGGCAATATATATTTTTTTATCACCAAATATTAATTGTTATTTGTTAGTTTAACTTGATTATATATTATTACAGCTTACCTCTGATCAAGTGATCAACCTATCGAGACGACATAGACTGAGTTTCTAGGCAATGTCTCTTGGCAGCCATATATTCTACATACAAATAATTTCAGATGTGTTGTTACGATTGTTCTTGTGTTTAATGCGATAAAGTTAAAAGCTAGCTTTCCATTGATGAGTATATTCATTCATTCTTTAGCCTTTGAAGTAAGGTTTCAATCATAAAGCTGAAATGTTTCGGCTGACTTAGGAAAGATTTTTATCCTTATGTAGTTAGGACATCTCCAACGACCAATACTCTTAATATATTTATTTTGAATAAATTAAAGCATATTAAATTAATTTAAATGATCACTCCAATATCACATCATATTTAATATTTCAGTACACAATTTCATTAAAAATTGTTCATGTATTACATACTTGATATCATATATCCACTACATTCCAATATGGATATAATTATCATAGTTTTAAATAGCGGGTAGTGGTTGGTAGCGGCCGACCCCAAAAATGCTATAGTGGTATAGCGGGTAGCGGTAAAACCATTAAAATACTTATATAATAAATTATACCACATATATAAATGCTATAAGATAAGAAATCACTCAAAATAGGAGGAAATGAGAAATGAAAAGTATAATACTACACATTCAAAACAAGGATTCAAGGAACACAAAGGAAGCAACATATTAATCCATTGAAAGTAACTAAATTAATAACATTCTAGGAACACAAAGGATCCAAGTAGAGTCAAATACAAATTTTCAAGAACCCATTGGATCTGGAATGTTTTGTGATGCCATGTAACATCTAGGGGTTGTTGCTGCTACGGTGAAGACTAAAAGAAGGAGGAGGAGGCAGAAACAGAGCCAATATCAAGAAGGGGGAACCTAACCAATTAAAACAGAATAAAGAAAGAAACAAACCAAACAAAAGGAGGCACCACAAACGAACACGAACAGCGGACAGCGGAGCAGCGGAGTAACGAAGCAAGCTTCGTCGGGAGGGAAAGAGGGAGGGAAAGCACTGCAGAGGGAGGGAGAAAGTGAAAGTGTAAAACACGGGATGCAGAGGGAGGGCGATTTTCAGTGAAAAAGAAAGGGTAAAAGTCTAGACTACCCTCACTTATTGCTGGACTTTTACCCTTTTACCCTTAGCTTTCATTTAATTTTCAAACCTCTGCCCTCGTTAGTGAATTCCTCTACAACTGGCTTCTCTTCCATGTATCGCGCCGCACCGTGTTGCCAACCGCACCGCCGCTACTGGAAACCATCGCGTTGTGACACGGAAGTAGCGGCTGGGTGCCGCAACCCGCACTTGGTGCGAGATAGCGCGCTAAAGCGCCGCTATTTAAACCCTAGATAATTATTAGTGATAAATGACTTTTCTCACGGTCATAAATTTTCAATTTGTTTCAGTTGTTAATACAACAATAATTTTCATAACAAAACCCTAATTCTGAGTTCTTATAACTATTCAAGTATTTTACACTACCATTGTAGTCGTACAAAAATGAACAATTATAATAAGTACTTAAAGACTCAAACTAGTCGAATAATCTACTAATACGTGATTTAGTGGAAATTAACTTTTTTTTCTCAAGAACTAAATTAAATTGAGTGATTTAAAAAGAAAACAGTATATACTCTAAAGATTAATATCAACTTGACAAAAAGGCTAAAAAAGGCCAGGTCTTAACAAATATTACGAAACCTCTTGATTTTTTCTTCTTCATGAAATCACTTGCTTTTTAATTTATTAATTTATATCTATATATATACCTTCCTTTCACGTGGTGGCTTTGAGTTTAGGACTTCTCATTTATTCTAATGGATGAGGGGGATTCATTTATCCTAATGATAACATAATTTCAGACCTAGCTACCCACTACATGACTGATTCGATGATGGAACTCTGACACTAGATAAAATTTGTTTTGCTTGTGAAACCACCAATTACAATCCTTTATATCTGTAAAATAAAATCTTGATAATAATATTAGACATTAATGACAACAAGTGACTCAAAAATTCTAAAACAAAGAAACCCAATATGTGTGCATCGGAAGCTTGAGTAGTAATGTTATATACCGACACATATCATATTTACATGTCTACTCAAATTCTGCACATGTCTACTCTAATTCTGCTTACTCTGAGTAAGAGTTTGTGATACTGCTAATTTTGCAACCAGCTGGTTCTGCTGGAGTGCTCCAAAATTCCATTCCATTCTCAATTTTATCTAAAAATAAAAATAAAAATGGAACGACAAGAAACTACGTACGTACATAGTTTATCACTTACATAGACCGAATAACAAACATTTATTGTTAATAAAGGTGAAACTGAAAATCAGAAGCAACATACTAGCTTAGTTAACGGAAAGTTCGTCTTAACTTAAGGTAAAACTCATTTTTTACTTGTGTTTTTAGAAAAATTTATCCAAATATATCCATAATCATGAATTGAACTGAAATTACTAGTAGGAACTCAGGGTCGTTTCCCATGGCCTCCAAAATCTAATAAGGAAAGCACAGTTCAATGTCAGAGGAGGCTTCTTCATCGCCTGCAAACAGAGCAATGCTTCCGTTATTACACGCACCGCCACTTCGAACAGCCACAGGCTTTCCCCACCCAAAATCATTGCCGTAAATGTTGAACCTTGGGGAACTGCTGACGGTCAAGATCAAGGCTTACCATAATTACCCTCGCCATACAGTATCGGGATTCTCACCCAAGACTCATACTGATTCTTTGCCTTCTCATGAGAGGCTAAAGAAAGCACCGTGTTCATCTCCAAAGCACCCTTTCCGAGCCCACCACGCTGTAACAGTTCCGCTGCTTTCATTCTCACAAAATTAAACATCACGCAGTTTCCAAAATAATCCTCTGCTTGCGCCGGAAGCATCCTCGCCCTAATGTCGACCATCAACACGTGATACACCTCTTCGTTCTGATCAATACGCTTGCAACGAACAACACAGCGCCAAAAGTGAGTTAAAAGCGCTTGCAGAGAAGATATTTTGACACTGTTAGCCTCAGCCTCTGCCTCTGCATTAGCTTTTACTTTCAGTTCCGCGATTTTTTGCTTGGTGAAATGAAAGGCCCTCACAGGTGGTGGTGTAATTACAGTAGTAGTGGCAGTTTCGAGGTTTGTGAAAGGAAAGCGTATGGGGCGATCAATGCCATCGAGGAAGAAACGTTGGAGAGAAGGGGATTTGGATATGTGAGGAGAACCGCGTGAGAGTTCAGCCCAGGAATTAACGAAAAGCCAAAACGACTTGCCGTCTGCAACGATTGGTTGATGTTGAAGGCGATGAAGACGCCGTCAAGTAGCTCCGTTACTTGCACTGGGAGCAATGGCTGTGACGTGCCTTGGTGGTTCTTAACGCCGTTGAGTGGAAAGAAGGAGTGGACAATGGGGGGGACGTAGTTGGGTTGAAGGATGTCGGCGACAGTGGTGTTGCGTGCGGTGGCGTGGACAAAAAGGGCACCTGTGTTGTCGTATAGGATGTGGGAGGAGACAGTGTTGTTGTCGTGTTGGAGAATTTGGATTTGTGTGAGGTTGTTTTCTTCGTTGCGATAAAGAAGCCCTCTTGAGATGCTTTTCATTTGGAGGTATCGGAGATCCCACGGAGTTAAATCGATATTCTGAGCTGAGTTACGATTGTTATTGTTGACTCAGAGTCAGAGCCTTGATTGTAGTGGGGCCACTGCTGCGTTTCTTACTCTCAGGTTTAGAATTAGACTAGTAAATGGAACAAAAGTACAAAACAATGAGCTGCTCATTAATTCATTCATTAATATGCTGCATGCACGCTTTTCTCATATGAAATAAAATATTTTTATGACCACAAAACACCTGCTTTTAAAATGGACTAGGGGGTACCCGTGCATTACACCGGTTGCATTGGTTTTTATCTGTTTCAAATGTAATGCATACTCATTACTGCATCTTGGGATAGATTTTAAGTTAACTATTTAATCTTTCTCAGATTTAACAATAAATAATAAATAAAGCATCCCTCTTTAATATGTAGATCTAGTTCTTGGAAAAAATTTGTAAAATTTGCACAATTTTCAAAAAAAAAAATTATCAAATGTAACACTTACTTGTAAAATGAGGGAGGATGAACAACAGTTGTTATGGCTCAATGAAGAAACAAAATAAATAAATAAAAAATACTTGTGTTGACATATAGGATAACATTTATTTTAAAAAGTTGTATTTGATTATCTACTTATGTAAAATTAACTTGGATATATTGTGAGTGAGATTAATTTTTGACTTTATGAGTTAAAAAGTACCTTAATTTCTTACCCAAAACTTATAAAAAAAATTACGCATCAAATTTTTATTCATGAAAGATTTGAATTAATGCTTTCTATTTAGATATTTAAAAAAATTAAAATATAAAAAAAATAAACATGCAGATGAATTGACTAAGGTAGACATGACCATGGATTGGGGCCATGCGTGACAAAGCGGGGTGAGCATGGGCAATAGTTCCCATACATTGATACTTATACATGTGTCCTAAAATTAAGTTAGAGCAATTCATATCTTACTACTTGTTTGTTTAAATTTTGTGGATAAAATGGTATGTTGGAGAGAAAAGCTACTAAAGAAGACTTACTTTTATAATATAGTAAAAGATAAATTTTTATTTTAATCCATGAAAGTATCAAGTGGTGGTAAATTATTCTTTTAAAAGATTTAAAATTTAAAATTTAGTCTTTTAATGTAAAAAAAGGTGACAGTTTAAGTTTAAATTTAAATTTTCTTATCTTTCAAAAATTAATTTATCATCGTCTCTTATTTTAAAGAAAAAACTTAAGAAAAGAGGGGAAAAAATAAAACAAAATAAGAAAGAAAAAAAAGGGGAAAAGGGAAAAATAACATAAGAAAGAAGGAAAAGAGAAACGTAAATAAAAAAGAAAGTCAAAATTAAACAAAAAAAAAAAAGGAAAAGGAAAATAATAGACAGGGTAAATAGACGGAGAGGATGAGAGAAGATGAAAAGGAGTAGAAAAATGAAAAAAGAAAGATAAACAAACAAGAAGAAGGTAAAAAACAAAAAGGGGGTTGTTAAAAACTTTTGACACCTGTATCTAAAAGACATACTTTTATATAATAGTAAATAAACAGAATAGATTAGAAGATTATAGTAGTAGTATATGAATATGGGAGAGAGACTTTTATATTATTAGTAAATGAATAGAATAGATAAGAAGTTTACAGTAGCAGTATACGACGCTGGCTAGAGTGAAAGTTAAACAATAACACCATGTTAAAGTTTTTTTAAACCATTGGATATATTAGTTTTAATTAAATGTTATGATTTTTTATTTTTTCCCTCCTTTTACCACTTTGTCCTTTTGTTCCATCTCTCCCTTCCACCCACCCCACCACGCAACCCCACTCTCTTGTGAGAAAAATGACAATTTTGATTAACCTCCATCATCATATATCCATCGAGAGTTTCGATCACCATCCAATCGTGGAAAAGTGATTTTCGATGATTCTTTAGTTTATCCTCCAATTTTATTTTTCCCCTCTCCTTTCTTATACCACAACCACATATAGTGGCCACGACAATGGCGCCACCACACATAAATTTGAACATAAAATACAAGGCCAAAAAAATTAAAGAATGCAAAACAATAATATCAAGCTCCAACTTTAACTTTGAACAACATCATCGACGACGATCTTCTCCACCTTCAACAAAGACGTCGCCGCACTGCAAACGAGTCCTCTACCATCCCTCCCACAACGCCTTTGAAGAAGAAGAAGAAGAAGAAGAAGAAAAAGTTTGCTAAAGTAAAAAAAGAGGAAATTTGAAAAGACTCTGGTACCGTGCACAAGGAGTTTGGATGTGACACCCTAGGCTCAATACTATATGCAATTTAAATTTTATGTTTATATTTTTTCTCAACACAATTAGCATGATAAGCACAATAAAATATATTTTTAGTGTGCTTATATTTCTCAACTATCATCACATCATCCTAAACTATGTTAGTACTTGATAACCTTATTTTCTCTCTATTTATCTTTTCCTATTAAATCATATTACCTATCACATCTACACTTTTCTCTCTTCCCTCTATTTCTTTCTCAAGTTGTCAACTAGCTTTGGTGTCAAAAAATTCTTTTTTCTTTGTGTTCTTTGGTATCAAGGATATGGGTCTCGTAAAATGGTAATTATATAGTGTAAATTAACTTTTTTTAGTCTCTTATTGACTTTTCTTTTTGTGGAAAATGTTTGGCAAACACCTAGTATGCTATCCAACACTTAGAAAGAGTGTCAAACTTTTATATCGATGTGAACTCTCTTAAGAAAAATTAGTCTATTATCCTTAAAGTAACATTTATTAGTTGAATGATGATAAATTTTATAATGTGATAGGAAAAAAAAGATAAAAAGAAATAAAAAGTATTGATAAAGTGTATAAAATTATAAGTGGTTCATGTATTACTATTAGAACTATTTATAAAACTTAGAATTCTCTTAAAATTATAAACATTAAATTTCATATAAATTATTTTTTTACAATTATAAAATATTCAGTTATTTATAATAGTGTATTCTTTTAATAATTCAATAACATATAATAAAAAATATATTTACATAGAAGACAATCTAAATATTTTTTCGAAGACCCAAATTGAAAATGTTAATATTAGTTTCACATGTCATTAGGAATCTTCGTGAATTTATAATAAAAATTGATAGCTATAAAAGTATTTGGTTGATTATATATTATATGTTATGTTTAATATAATCAGTGAAACTCCACAAATAAAGCCATCTGTAATCATAACTTAGAATATACTACAGTACTATTTAGACTATAAAATTCTAAAAAACAACAACTCTCAAATTAGTTTTTAAAATTCTAATTATCAAACACTTTAATATCTAATTTTTCTATATCTCGATTCAGGACCATGGCTTTTAAAAAGTAAAAACACATTTACCTCTTAATCCTGAATGTCAAAAAATTAAAGTTAAGAAATTTTATAAAGTTGGGAACTAAATAAACATCCTAAAAAGAAGAGGAACTAGAATAATATATGCTCACAATTTCATGAAGTATTTTGGATATTTACTTAAAAAAAAAAAAAAAAAAAGATGGAGCCAACCCATTACATTACACAGTAGGCTCCCACTTAGTCCATAAACCATCAAATTTTGTTGCTAAAAATGGATTTACTCTGCTTGAAAAAGGAGTAAAATGAAGAAGATTTCACAGAGGAATAGACACAAACAGATGATGAGCAAGAGTAAGGTGCTACTACTGAGAGTAAGGTGTCCACATGTTAGCGTAACATTTGAAGGGACCAGGAAGGCGTTTCTTCCATTCCTCAAGGTGAGGCAAATCCCCAGTGAGAGCAAGCGAGCTATCATCCTTACGATGCCCAAGATTCAAAACAAAAACCTTCTTTCCGAAAACCTCCTTCATCGCTCCGAGAGTCTCTTCCATAACAACCTTCCCATCTCTGAGCCTATTCTCCGCCTCCACGCAGCTCCCTCCAACGTTCACCATGATCCTCCCTCCCTTCCTCAACCTCCCCTTCAGCATCCGCCACGTGGCGGGATCCTGGAGCTCGGGGATTAAAGAGCCCTTCGAAAAGAGGTCGACGACGATCCCGGAGAAGCCGTTGGGGACGGTGGCGTTGAGGGCGTCGCCGACGTAGATGAAGAGGCGGTCCTGGTGGTCCCTCTCGAGGCGGGCGAGGTTGAAGTACTCGCGGGCGACCTGGATGACGGCGGGGTCGAGCTCCCAGCAGTGGAGGAGGGAGGAGGGGTGGTGGTGGAGGAGGAGGCGGGCGGCGGTGCCGGCGCCGAAGCCGAGGAGGGCGAGGGGGCCTGGGGGAACGATGGGAGGGAGCGTGGCGAAGACGTCGAAGTAAGTATTGGTGAGGGACTTGAAGAGGAAAGATATGCTGTGGATGTTTCCGGGGGTGTCGAGAAGGAGGAGCCTGGAGCCGCGGAAGGGGTGGTCTGCTTTTCTAGAAACTTCTAGAACGCGGATGTAGTTGTGGCGGGACTTGAATTTCGCAAGGATTTTAACCTCGTCCGCGGGAATGCCGTCTTCTTGGGTTTTTTGGGGTGGGGTTTGTTGTTGCTGCTGCTGCTGGCATTTTCCTGCTAATGAAGAACAAGGGGTTTTGAGAGAAAGGAAAACTCTGGTTGGGGTGGGGTGGGTTGGTGCTGGTATTGAATTCCGGAGGAACGCTGTTTGTGGTTGGGTTTGTGGGGAAGAAAGCACCATCCACATCCTTGCCTTCTAGGGATTCTAGAATTGGAATTTGGGAACTCATCACAACCTTTTATATCTTCCCGTTGCAATCATCAATTGAATGGTTTTTTTTCTTTTTTTTCCAACATAAACCTATAAACATCATATTTAATCTAAATTAATTAAGGTGGATGGAAGAAGAATCTAATAATAAATAAAAATATAAATAAAAAAAGAAAAAATAAAAATAAGATAAAATAGATGAAAATATTAAATTAAAATAAAATAGAAATAAAAGAAAGACGTAAAAAAATAAGTTAAAATAAAATAAGTGTAAAAGAAAGTGGAAAAAAATAAAGAGAAAAAAAAATTGAAACAAATATTATGAGGAGGAATTGTTTGTTAATATAAAAAATTATCAAGTTATCATATATAAGAAAATAAATAAATAAAGAACTATGATAAAATATATGATCCGATAGAGAAAGTTTAATTAAAAAATATAGTATTGAATAAACAATATAATTAAAATATAAATAAACATTTTTTAAAAGTGGTCAGCTGTTCTGCTGTTGAGTGATGACAGTGTCTTTCCATATCTCTCGCTAACTTCATTTTTGTGCCTAGGAACTTCCTTGACTGTCCAATTACACTCAGATCAACGAGTTAAGAGACACATTCAATGAAAATAATCTTTTCAATTTTATGAAACAGAGTTATGAACCAATACAGAGCCTATAAAATGAGATCAAGCTACACCAACCATTTTCAAACAAATTTATATGTTTGACATTCACATTTCACAGAACAAATGTAGCATGTTGACCAATCCAATCCCCCTCCACTCAGCGGCAGGAACGACCATGACAGAAACATCACTCTGTCCAAAACTGGTGTAATTCTGCCTCCCAAGGCTTCAAAGTCGGAAACAAAATGGAACAAAAATTCTCCATTTGCAGTTAACTGTAGTGCTTTATCCTGGTCACGTACACTTGTATAGTTATATTTTGATCACTCAAAAAGTTTGGTTGTTTTTTTCACGTTTGAGTTCGTCATATACGAGCAAAATATACATGTTGATCCTCAGTCTCAATGTAAATACTACTTTGATACATAGAAGTTAATTTTTCATTGTTTTGATCACTGAATCTTCATCGTTTCATTCTTCCACTTGCATGGATAACATAATTAATATAACTAAGAATTTAATTAAAATATGTGGATTATACATAAGAATCTTTCAAAAATGAAATAGTAACAAGAAAACAACATTTTGCCCCTTCCTCACTTTCTTTAATATCCTCATCATACAGGTCAAAGAAATATATACATGAACCAAAATTAAAGTGAAGTCTCCATTTGACCAAATGAGAATATTCAAAATAAACTAAATTCACCATGAGAGACTAAAAGGAAACTAAGTGTAAGTCAGGGACCAAATAAAAGAAAATGACTTAAATAAACAAAAATAGTTTACGAGGGAGACCAAAACAATAATGTTTTACATTATATTACATTTGCACAATGTGTTGATTATATTTGCATTCTCAAGTGTTGTTTGTGTACTATTTAGCAATGATCTCCCCCATAAACAGAATAGTATACGATAAAGATTACAATACAAACATGCTGTGCAAGAACTTGCTCTGTTCTATCAACGACAAGATGATGGATGCACTTCTGGCTTCTCTTCTTCCATTTCATCTGCAATGTCCCTGCAGCAAAGAGAGTATTTCTGCTTTAAAAAAAGGAGCCAAATGATTATTAAATTCACTTCAAACGGATAAGAAGAAACTTGTGTAATAGCATAGTGAGTACAGTGAGCTCCATTATCCAGACAAAACTTCCATTCAAACTGATTCTAGAATATTTATCAAGCTAGATGGAGTCACAAAGGTAGCGGTCTCCAGGACAAACCACATTTATCAACTGAAAGAGAGGGACTTGTAAACTAAATGGAATTATATTCAGCTTCAAAACAATTATATAATCATTACCTCATATGGGCAGTGACGTTTGAGAACTTGGAATTATCGTTTCCACCTTCATCGGGATCAGAATCATAATCTTCACCATCCCATTTGCGAAGTTTTGGTCTTCTATCCATGTCCTCTTCTGCCTGAATATATAATAAAATAAAAAAATAAAATAAAAAAGAGTTGCAAAGGAACAATAACTGCAACTGTTATTAAGTACTGACCTCTTCCGGAAGTTGTAAGGTAGGTGGTGTTGTCTGAAAAGGTACACTGGGAGCATGTGGAAGTCGGGAAATCTGTTCTAGTAGTGTGTTCCTAGAAATTTAATGGGGGGAAAAAAACCATGCAAGTCACTGCTTAAGATTCAGGGAAATGATAGGACATCTGAATATTTTATACATGAGACAAGGGAAGTATAAATTCTGGGCATACTAGCTTCTGCCAGATACAGCGGTAGTGAGGTACAATTTCCATGAAACACTTACTATTTTATATCTAGACAATACAATATGTCTTCACTCTTCACAACCAATATGAAAATAACAATTCAGGTATGAAATATAGCTTGTCTATGCAACTACTAGTAAGTTTCTGAAAACGCCATCATTTGCAGAAAAGATGTGACATGGATGCAGCAAAATGTAATGCATTTAAGGAATTACAGTCTTAACAATTTATGGCCATTATTTTTTTCCCAAAAATTAAGAGAAATAATAAAATTGAAATGAGAATCATCAATTTAACTCAACCAGATGGAATTAATAGTATAAACACCTTATTTTTTCCAAATCCTTGGGTGTGTTTAGGTTCTCCATGTTGCTTGGATCGACATAGAGAGTATAATCTGGGCCAAAATATTCATAATATTCATTATAAGGCAACTTATTATCAGGCTCCACTCCTACTGCCACTGCTGTCTAAAACAAAGAAAAACCATGTAACCAAATAAGTAAATTTACCAAGTCACATTATAATCCAGCCTAAAAGAGAAAGAAACGGACCTCATAACACCAACAACGGGCAACATTACGAATTGTATATCCACCCCCACCCAATACCATTAAAGGAACATTGAACGATCTAATAAAACGAAGGGAATCTGCATGACCTCTCACAGACAAGTTGAAGCAACCCAATCTGTCACCAGACAGTGAATCAGCTCCACATTGTAAAACAACTGCCTCAGGTTGATAAACCTCCATGACTTTTTGAATGATGGATCGAAACAGACTACGGAAACTCTCATCATCCATTCCATCATTTAATGGGACATTTACTGCATAGTTCTTTCCTGAGCCCACCCCAATGTCTTTGACGTGCCCTGTGCCAGGGAAAAAGTCCCCAAACTTATGGAAAGACACTGTCATCACTCTATCAGTGGTGTAAAAGGCCTCCTCAACACCATCACCATGGTGAACATCAATGTCAACATACAGCACACGCTGCCCAGTAACATACAAAAGATAGTGAGAAAAACAATTCAGCAAAGGAAGAAACTATCAATAAATTCAGCAAGTGTTATCCATGTTTGGTATAACGGCAAGCTTTACATTGACTGCTGAGGGTCTAACACAACCCTCCTCCTTAACCTGGGCTTGGGACCGGCTATAAACAACATAAAACAGTAACTTATATTACAAGCAATAGAGTTTCTGTATAAGAACTGTACTATCCGAGAAATCAAGGTTGGCACAGCCCGAGCTTAATAAACGAGGTAAATTCACAGGCTCATAAGAACATATATTAGCCAAGGATATACTCGGTTGGGCCGAGCATGTACCTCAGCCCGAATAATGCAATCAATGCAATTAAGCTATTAATGGGATTTAAATAGCAATTAATGAGAATATACGTTATATAAAGGGGTGCACTGCACAAGTAAAAGCTAACTCAATTCCTAATCTAAAACCCTAACATCCCCTGCTGACTTAAGTGTCAAAGTTTCATCACTGCAAGTACCATCCTGCCGCTAGGTGGAAATTGAGCAACCAGAGCAGGAGGGACAACACCATACAGGCCACCACACCTCAGCGGAAGAGTACCGCAGATTTTTGCAGGTACAAGAACAAACATAAATTTGATTTTTACACACACAGAAGAACTATAAAAAGTTGTATAGACGCGCACCGTTGAGGAACTTGAAACAAGGAACAATCCATTCTTAACTCTTAACATGTCTAACAAGCATGAGATTACAGCTTAACGATAAATTAAGCCATCTAATTTTTTGTTAAGCACTGATGGCAACACAGCAGCTGTGGAAGCAAAATCAGAATGGAAACAATCCTATATTGTACTGTTTGATTGGGTTAGGAATGAAATTTCATACAATTTCAGTTTGTTCTCGTGGGCATATGAAATATATATATATATATAAAAAAAAAAAAAAAAAAAAAAAAAAAAAAAAAAAAAAAAAAAAAAAAAAAAAAAAAAAAAAAAAAAAAAAAAACAGAATCGTGTTTGAGGAGAGCCAAGGCAGGCTATTTTGGCCACCAACGCTATCAAAGAAGGTAAAAAAGAAACACAGTATATATAAACATAAAAATCAATCACCATTCCCACATAACAAAGGCATAAAACAAAATATTATTATCGCCTAGATTTTTAGACAACCTTTGTAGATGTATTAGGATAAGACAGGACATTTAGTTGTTTACTATATTTTAAAAAAGGAACAAATTAAACACGACAAAAGAGGTGGTGGGTTCAGATTCTCCTGCTAACAAAAACTAACAATACTAACAAAGTAATATTTGCGGATTAAAAAAAAAACTCATACGTACCCTGTGAACTTTGAGAAGTTCGAGGATGCCGAGGACAATGTCGTTGACGTAGCAGAATCCAGAGGCCTCAGACTTCTTGGCATGATGGAGGCCGCCGGCCCAATTGATGGCGATGTCGGCGTCGGCGCGGTTGAGTTTGACGGCGGAGCCAAGGGAGCCGCCGGCGGAGGCCTGGCAGAAGGGGAAGAGGCCGTCGAAGACGGGGCAGTCCTCGCCGACGTTGAAGCGCTTGAGGTGGCGGGAGAAGGCGGAATCGGCGAGGGTCTCGGGGGAGACGGAGGAGAGGAAGTCGACGTAGTCGTCGGAGTGGAAGCGGCGGATGTCAGCGGGGGAGGCCGGGAAGGGGCGGTTGATCTCCATGCGGCGGTGGAGGGAGTAGTGGACGATGAGGTTGTGCGCCATGCGGATTCGGTGCGGCTTCATTGGGTGGCCCTGACCGTAGTAGTAATCGCCGATGGTGGGCTCGTAGAAGTACGTGACTCTTCGGTTCTTGGCGTCTGAACCCGACGATGGCAGCGAAGCACCACCTTCTATGATGTTACTCTCCTCTTCCATTCCCATACGATAATGATGATGTGATTACGTCTCTCTTTCGCTAATTATTGTAATTTGTAAAGTACGAGATCCAATATACCCAAACCCTCCCTACTTTTCTTTATTCATTATTCAAGGGCTTTCTTTTCCTTTCTCGGCTTTGCCACTGCATCCGTATTTCATATGCACATTTTTTTAATTTCATTTCATTAGGATTTATGTTGTCTTTCTTTCAAACATGATAAATAATATACCAAATAAATATTGTATTATATTATGTGCGATTTATACCTCTTGTATTTTACTTTAATTCAAAAAAATTCTTTTCTTTTTCTTCTTTAAATCAAACACATTTTTACTACTTATTCTGTGAGTGTTACTAAAATAGGGATTTTAAGGATAACTATTAGAACAAAATAATAAGTGTTTTTTTGCGTTGCTGAGTAAAATTATAATTTTATTTTGATCATCCATTCTGTTTGTTAATGTCAGTTTTTAATGCACACGCTATTAAAAACGAACGTTGATTTTAATCGGAAAATAATACAACTAGTGGATACATGCAATTATTCCTCAAAAAAAAAAAAAATACATGCAATTGGATGATTGTCTCATGACTCTGAGTGAGTTGTAACTTTAACAAAGAAAAGTTAATTTAGCAAAATTTAAAGGTGGGGTTAAGTTTTTCTTGATTAAGCAGGGATGGGTATGGAAATATAAATATACATTCCTAAGCCAATCCCAACTCTATATTACTTAAAAATATAGTAATAATTAAATTATAAAATCGAAATTTAAACAATTATACTTTTAAAAAATGACATAAATAAGACTAAGTTGAGTCTACTTAAAGTATAACTCGAACTCATCCTAATATGCACCGGTCTAATTTTCTTAAATTCAAACCATTAATATTCAAAAGTTTCTTTGTATTGGATTGATCGATTGGATGAGGTGGATGATAAATACCCTAATAAATGGATAAATTAAAAACTTTAACTTGATCCACTAAATAAATAGGTTAAATGGATTGACCAACAAGTTAAATCCATTTTTACCATCTTAACTTTTCATGTATATCCAAAAAGATGATATATCTATAAGATATAGTTAGAAAAGTTATAACGAAAATTTGCACCAAAAAAAAGTAATAAGGAAGATTAAAAAAAAATGTTATATTTGAGGATGATAGAAATGAACAACCTCAAATTAAAGAAACAGCCCAAAAAGAAGAAACTAAAACACTACAAAAGCTTGAGAAAACACCATGCATAAACAGAAAAGAGATCTACCGTCTACCGCTAGGTAACATTAAAAGAAATTGTTTTGACCAAAAGCTAGGTTTATATATATATATAACTCAACAGCTAGGTACTGTAACATATTAGTCTTCATATTAATAATTGCATAAAGAATAACACAAGCTTTTGGCAATAATTACTATTCGATACATGGTTGTTGAATATCATTTTTCACGTATTAATTTAAAACTGAAAATCTCGTTGGATGTTAAGTAAAATCTAAACTTTATAAAGGCGTTATCATTATACTCCATAAAATTAAAATTGGTAAATTTCAGGTGTGTTTTTTTAGATGATTTGGTATATGAAAATGACATTTGGTTATTGATCTTTACAATTTTATAAACGACTTTACCAACTAATTGACTTGCTCAGTTGCACATATATTAAATCTCAAATTTGTCTCAGTTTTATTTTTAATCTTATAATAATTTTAAAAAATGGTAAAAAAAAAAACATATAAATATATTTTTTAAGAAAAGAAAATCTTATCATCAAATGAATGTAAACACCAATCATGATCTGATAATTATTGTAATAAAAATCTCATAATGACACAAGTAAGCGCTTCAAGACAAAAAAAAAAAAAAGATTAATTAAGTAATATATGTCACATAAAATAAAGATAGTTTAGTTATTACACATATTCCCATTTTAAAAAATCAAGTATTACTTGTACTTGTTTCTAGTCAAAGCGAAAATTTTCTGTCAAATTCGAGTTGGAGCAGAGCAGGCAAGGTGGTACATGAGGGTATGAATTTATTTGTCATGCCTAAGTGAAACAACCAAGTTTATTATCTTACTAAGTGTCTTAATTTAGACTAATTTACACTCATCCTAATTACACTTGAATTCAAACAAGTATATAATTGGATTTTCTCTTTGAGTCTAAAAATTGACCCACTCAAAATTTACAATCAGAAAAATATAACAAATTTCACAAACACGCCTAAATAGCAACAATAAAATTGAGTTCACACCAACATACATTGGTTAACTAGGTTTAACTATTTGAGAATCTACAATTTTATATCTTTACTTGGAAACCTGGAGGTGGGGGTTTGAGTGTCCTTTTTGGTTTTTGGTCTAAGCAGGCTTAGGTGTCTATGACAAAGTTTTAGCGAGACTTTAATCATGCTTAACCCAAACCCAAAGGCTATGTATGCATTTTAGCCCAAATTTTAGATCCAGTACATGAGATGAGATGAAGTGGACCCTAAATGGAGTTGCCATCTAACCCATTTTCTTTCAGTTGGAAATTATTAGTGAAAGTGAACTCGTACCAAGGTTTTTTTCTTTTTTTCTTTTTCGGAAATTCGTACAAAGATTGTTTTAAAAACTGGATGTGTGCAATTAAAAACTGGAGATGATTATTATGAATCCTTTAGCACCTCATAGATCACATATATAGAGCAAATATTTAAACAAAAATATAAAGTTAAATTACTCTTTGGTCTCTTTTTTATTTATATTATTTAATTTAATTCCTCTATTTTTAAAATGTTCAATTTAATTTTCTAACTTTTTTTTAAAAAATTAAATGTCTACTTTCTTCTAATTTCATTAACGTTCTTAGTGTCAATTTAGACGGTAGAACAATATTGAATATTTTAAAAATTTATAGAATTATTGAACATTTTAAAAATATATAGAAGAATAAAATTGAATACTTTAAATAATAGAGGAACCAAGAGAGGAATTTAATCTTTTATTTATTATCTTTTCATCAAGAAGAAGTGAATTTTTAAAAAATATTTTATAATTAAATTATTTTAATGATGTGAGGAGTGAAGACACATAATTAAGTCACAGTAAAAGAATGGTATTCATAATATATGATCAAACACCCTTTATATTGTATATTCTAAAAGTTTTAGTAGGATTTGACAACCTATATTTTGGGTCCAAAATTCATTGCCATATGTCACTACTGGAATTCAATTTTCGCGAACTAATGTGTCCTTGATGGTCATTTTAGGAATTATGTTGGAGAAAAGAAATATTCTACTATAGTCCAGCTTTTTCTTTGTTAGTCCGTTGTATTTAAATGAAGAGGGGCAAAAGTTTAAAGGTCAGGCAAAGGGGCCTAATCATTTGGGGGAAGGATGAAGGGAAAGAAATATGGTTTTCCAACCCTTTACTTTCACTATCATTTTGTGATCATCATCACTTGAAAAGGAAACTTTGTAGTTGCTCTTGCTTGCCACTGTTTGAATATGACAATGCTTTTATAGGAAAGACCAGTACCTTCCAATCCTTATCGAACCCTCATACTTTTGTTTTAGGGTACTATCACTATAACATGCCCACAAATATATATTTAAATGATTCACTTGTTTTAAGAATAATTTTTTAAATTATTTTTTATTCTCATCATTTATTTTCTTGATATCTAATAATTAAAATTAATTACTTATTATAACCACTAAATCTTAATAAAATGAATGATAAAGAGCTTGACAAAAAATAATTCTAAAAAAGTTATTTTTAAAGTAAATTGATTTTCTTTTATAAATATATGTGTGTGTCATTTTATACCGATCGAGGGAGGCGTATGAATCAACCTGGTCACATAAATGCAATTTTTTCATTTATCATAACTAATGAGTTAAAGTATTTGATAACATGCAAGGAATACATGAAAGGCACGTTGGATCATATGTACATGGATTTAATTTTTTTCACATTTGAGCAAAGTAATCAATAAACATAAAAGTTCATCAACATATGTCCTACATAGTGTCGCATCGTTCAGTAGGCCAAACGAGATGGTGTTAAATCACATACATGTCTCTGGATTTGATTGTCAAAATTGCAGGCTGGAAATTGTTGATAGATACATTGAAATGTACTGACATAGCAGCGTTGTCATTTTCTCATTTATAAACACTAAAGCAACTAAATAGTACAGCTAGAAGTAAACGAAATTAATTTGGAATAGTCAACTTCTCGAGAGAAAGAATGCCCCATTGTTATTGTACTTGTCCTTGTTTCTTTTGCTTTTGAAAAATGAATGGAAAATGGTGTCTAAGTGGAGTTAAGGAAAGTCTGCCTCGAAATTATGGATGGGTTACCACTTACCAGAGCCACCTAGGAAAATTATGGATGAAATATATAATATAAAGAAGGGACTGGACTACTAACAATCATATATACGATTACTTGAACATTAGATAAATTTAAATCCTATTGTTTTCTTACTTTCTTAGACTATAAGATAATATTATATAAAAAAAAAGGAGGTTTGGGAGTTCATATTAAAATAACCAATAACTCCTTCTAATTATTATCAATTATGATGAAGTACTTTACCTAAACCACCTAGAGAGGATGTTTAAATCACTAATAATATCTTAATTTTGGACTTAATACACAAGTTGATTTATTTGTTCCCTAGTTTGGAGCATTGGACACGCATTTAATATACCTTAAAAATCTCGTGTTTCAATTCCCTTGGAACGTGATGAATAGCATTCGTATTTAGAATGAAAATGAAGTTGATCCAATCTTGCGTTACCGAAATTACCATCAACTTAAAGAATCATGAATATAGGAGAAAGATGTGGTTGAAAAGGCAATGTTTTTTAAACACGTTGATGCCTCTTCCATTATTTTCTATTCAATAATTATCTTACCTAACCCTTTTCGGAATTTTATAAATATTCATAAATTTTTATATGATTTAATACTTTCTCTGTATTTAATTATAGGATCATTTCAATAAATTCACGTATTTTTTAGAAAATAATTATCACATTAAATTTATCAATTATTTATACTATTATTTTAGAATTATTCTTTTATTCTCTATTTAGTCTTTATCCACTTACTTGATTCTTATCAATGTTTGAAATGAAAATAGTTAATTAAGGATATATAAAAAAAAATAATTAATATATCTAAAAATTAGAAAATATTCTTATAAAAAGGGACAAACAAATTTTTGAAAAGTGTCGTATAAGTAAAGACGAAAAAAGTATTTACGAAAACAACAATAATTATTTTATTATATATTATAAACTCATGTAAAATTTATTATCATATTATATAGTTAATTGACAAATAATCATGTTATTTGAATATATAGGTAAAAATTTGATCCTCATATTCGAATATATGAACAAGCATCTATTAAAAAAAGTACTCTTTAAATAAATATTAATACTTCAAATAATTAATCTCTAACTCTCTGTATATCAAAGAATTCCCCGAGCTCAAGCAAAAGTCATGTAAAATTCCAATACTCATATTATCTAACATACAAGTTCCAGCACCGGCCGATACGCAATTGGTACATTACATATAAAAAAAAACTGTGCCATTCGATCAAACAGCAAACACAACTATCATTTAAAGTTGCTAATTATTAAGAAGAGGCCTTACTAATTTATTTATCAATTACTTCAGTAAAATAGACTATCATTTTTTTAGAAATAGCCATTTTTTAGAAATATAGTTTTAGTCAGTTAAGGATGAAAAAAATAGACTATTATCATTTATTTTTCTTAAAAGTGAATTTTTCCCAAAAGTCAAGTATTATTACATTTGCTTACTGTATTGTGTTTATGATTGGCTTTACTCCTCAGTATCCAGAATTTCTAATTCCAAACTGTCTAAACCAATCATAGTTTTGCACATTGTGAACATAGATGTTGGTCATGGTGACGGATATATGGAAACGTCTCGAAAATAGCCATCATCAAATCGAATCATTGAAATTCACCTGGGAGAGTTCATTCATGCATTAATTGTTTTGGTGGAGAATCAAGGGGAAAAAAGAAAGAAAAATAACATGAATTCGTCAATTGATTCTACAACAAAGTAAGAGAAAATTGAAAATTTATACTCTCGTTCCTTTTTATTTATTGGATTTTGAACAAAAATTACTTTTACTGGGGAAGACTGCCTCTCTAAATTTTTTAAATAATAAAAAAAGTAAAAGTTAAAATCAGTTAATAAAAAATAAAAATAAAAAAACTAATAATATAAAAATAGTGAAAACTTAATGTAAGTTAAAAGAAAAATTTAAAATTTAAGAAATGATTTAAAGGTAAAATTATCTAATAAAAGTGAAGAGTGATTAGTGGATGGTTACTTAATTTTAATTAATGAGTTAATTTAATTTGCATAATTAAAGAGAACTAATTATTATTATTACTTTAATATTATTAAAAATAAGGATAAAATGATCTAAAAAAATATGAAGACAAAAAACAGTTACACAAAATTATATCTCTTTATATATTGGTATAGATTTATTATCACTTACAAAATTTAATATCATATTAATTTCTCTTTTATCAATTACATCTTTACTTTCTTGAAATTAAATATATTACACGTGAATTTATTATAGAATGAAAAAAAAAATCACAATTATTTAATTAAAATTGATAAACATTATTACATTTTTAAATTTTTACATAACAATCGAGACAAATAAAAAGAAACAAAATGATATTACATTTTATGGATTCGTTTTTGAGTGCTGGTGCAGCCAACAGCCATTGAGTGTCGCCGTGCCATTCTCCCAGGTTTTCAATTAAGTTTGTGGGGGATTTTTATTTATTAAAATGAACTAAAATGAAAATTAATTATCAAAATGAGTTGTTTAAGAAAATATTTAATAAAATAAGTGATTTTTTCACATAATAAAACTGATGAGCTGTCACCCTAAACGATACATTGTGTTTGTGTTGTCTTGTTATATATTTAGTGTCGGTCAAACTAATACTAAATATTTGCTTAAGAACTAAATTTTATATCATATTTTCACTTAATTTAATGTCATCAAATTGATACGAAATATCTATTTAATAACTATGTTCCTATCACATTTTCATAAATCTTCCTAAAAGAATTTATTTGTGTAAGTCAGATACTAGTTAGTAAGATTTTTTTTATAATTTTAAATTCTACTGTAACTTTTTTTATTTACTCATTAAAAAAACATTGAATAGTTTTTTCAGCAAAATATTCTTTATATATATTTAAGACATTAATATTTTTTCATTTAATATTTTCTTTATAAAATAACAAGAGATTTTTAAGGAATTGTTGTTAGAGGAGTATGATTGGATTGTCATTAAATAGATATTTTGCATCGATTTGACCAACGCTAAATTGAGTGAAAATGTGATATCAAATCTAGTCATTAAATAAGTATTTAGCGTTGGTCAGAGTATCGGCTTGATCAACGCTAGAATGAGTTAAAATATGATATTAAGCAAGTATTTAGTATCAGCTTGCTTGATGTAATATCCTTGACTTTTGACTTCTCAGTGGTTCTCAGACTACAACACTTCACTTTATGCAACCTTGAAAATCAGTTCTACCTGCTTCTCGGATCAATGACTGACCCCACAAATTAATACAAGACTTTTCAGCATGTTTTGTTCTCATTCACATATTTTTTGGGAAACTTTCCAAAAAGTCACTCATCTCATAACCACTCCAAGTCAACTATGTTTAACTATGAAGTTCTTAAGTGATGGGCTATCGAAAAGTAGATGTATTTTGTTGATCTGGTCCAAGACAAACTATTGTAAGGGATTTATCGAAACCAATAAATTCAGAATATGGTAAAGTAGCTCTGGGGTGGAGAACTACTCCTTTGATGGGTGTTGCAATAGCTCTATTTGCGATATTTCTATCTATTATTTTGGAGATTTATAATTCGTCCATTTTACTCAATGGAATTTCTATAAATTAGATTCACAAGAATGGGGTAATTAGTTTTTTAATAGAAAGGAAAGTTAAGCATTTTAGTTTCTTATTGTTTGTTAGATTATTCCATTTTGATTTGGTAGTTTGATCGTGAAATTTCTTTGTTTATGTATTTTTGGAATATGAGTGTGTGGTTTGTTTTAATTGATCTTATTGAAAGTACAGAACATAAAATGGATTTGCCCAGCCTTTGACTCCCTCTCATTTTGGTGTGATTTGATCCGTGTTATATGCTTACCAACTTCCACCTTATTCGTCCTCAAACCACATTGTATTTAGGATCGACCCCTAAATCAACACAAGACTTTTCAATGTGTTTTATTTTCACTCACACACTTTTTGAGAAACTTTTCAGAATATCATCCATCTCATAACTACTCCAAACCAAACACGTTTAATTATGAAGTTCTTAAGTAGTGGACTATTGAAAAGTAAATGTATCTTGTTAGTATAAATAGTAACAATTAATTCTTTTAAGTCATCATCAGTTGTACAGTTCTATACTTGCAGAGTCTCTAAATCCCTCTAATTCTAGATCAAGTATTACAGTTGATGCTAAATACCTAATAGAATGAACCATACAACCAAATTTTACAAGGTGTTACTTGGGGTTGTACTTCCTACAACCTGCACTCAGGGTTGCAAAAATACCTATTTTGATCACTACTTTTTTTTTATCAACTGATAATTAGTTTTCATTTTTAACCTAATTTGGTGGAAAAAAAAGCCTAAACTTGGAGATCCGAAACTGTGCTCTCTCTTTCAAGTCAAGTGTTAAAATAGTCCATTCAAATTTTAGTATTAATTATAATATGTTAATATTTTTTATATACTCCTCTATTCTATTCCGTCAAGTTAGTTGTTTATTTTTTTGTTATTATCTCCCACGGTCTTAAATCATTTACACAACAGTGAAATATGTGAACAGTAATTTCCACACGGTGAACCACCTATTTGCTGGTTCATCCTAGAATGCGTCTGAGTATCATGTAATGTATTGACTTATTTTCTTTCTTATGATGAAAGTGGACAGAGAGAAGAAGGTTTTCCATTTCTTGTTTCTTGTCAAAAAGGAAAAAACCACCTACTCCCTCACAGTGGTGAACGGATTCGGCAAACTTCAGTGTTCAGTCTCTAATGTTTATTTTTTCCTCACTGTTTAAAAGCACTCCGTCCTGTCGACAAGAGATGATTGTGGGATGACGCAAATAGATGAGTGTTAGGAGCTAAGATAAAATGGGATGGTTGTAAGTGATATTAGAACATTGATTAAGGAATTAAGAAAATAAAATATTTCTTATAAAGATTAAGAGTGTGAAAAAATAATAAATAATACAATTTTATATATTTCAATAAAAATATTTTTTTAATTTTTTAACCAATATTCTAACAATATTAGTTAACATTTATCATATTTGTCATAGTTGTTATTAGGATTATACACTCTTTTAAAATGCTTGCTGTCATTTTTCTTTAAATAGTTTTCATAATTTTTTTATGAATAAATTACATAAATCTCATATGTTTTCTTAATGTTTACATTAATATTCCTTTAGAGAAAATTGTGATGTAATATTTTTTAAATAATTAAAAGGGTATTAATATATAATTTTAAATAACTAAGAGGATTAATATAATATATAATGAGATATCAGTATGTATTTTTAAATAACTAAAAGAGGTCAATGTGGGAGTAAATAAAGACAAAAAAATATCTGTGTAATTTTCAAAAACTTGAGTGTGGTAGTGTAATTTACTTTTTTTTATCAATCAAATTACAATAAAAATATTTGAAACAAAAGTTTCTTAAATAAACAGTGCGATTACAATCAAATTTCAATACTATCGGTTAAAATTAGCAGGACAATATTTACATTATGGGAATTCCCTTTTTGGTACGAAGTAAATTTCGTATTAGTACCAATAGCGTGGTGTTTCTTTTCTTGTGTTTGATTTTTTTTTTTTTGCATAATTTAAAAGGGCCCTTCTTAATTATTGGATAAAATAATTGATTCTGCAACGGAAGGAAGCCTTATAAAGACTTTAGAATCTAATTGCGGAATGGATTTTCAGACTTTCAAAAGATAGAGCAAACTGAGGGATCCTTTTTTATATCTATCATCTCTAGCATCTGATTTGTTATTGCACATTTTTCATTTTCACTTAAGTTTTGATTGGAATGCATATTGTGTGTGTGTGTTTTTTTTTTCATCAAATCATATGGTTTCGTAAAATTATATATTAAAATAAGTAGTTAAAAAAATTATTGATTAAAGACGAATGATTTTAACTTTTGACGTGGATTATAATTATAACTTATATAAAAAGTTAATTTTATTTATCGGGTTAAAATTATCTATATTTAATAAATAATTTTTAAAATTACTTAATTTGATATATAAATTTAAAAAATACCTAATTTAATAAAAAAATCACATATTGTTGTCTTCTAAAAATAATTAGATATTAGTCATCGACTAAATATCACGCCCAGAAAAACTTGAATGCGTTGAAGTCACTTTGATAGGAGAACATCCATGATTAGCGGAATAAAATCTTGAATATAAAATCATAAATTTATTATTTTTAATATTTTAATTTGTTAGTTTTTAAATAATTATACACCAGAAATTAATAACACATGTTGACTAATTCGTGTGTATTCGTACTGCAATACTTCGTACGGAATAGTAGTACTCTTACATTATATATAATTTAATTTTCATTAAATGAAAGTAATTATATTCACAAAGAATCTTAACTCCAAATTTTTTCTCTCTATTTGTAAGTAAATGATAATTTATTTTACTAATGCTATGCTTTTGTTAAACCAAATTCCTCTTAAGATCTATAATTATAATTTTGTCATCTCAATAAACTCTTTAAATTATGTTTGGATTGATGAAAATAATGGAAAAGGGAAAGATGAAATGGAGTGAATTTAAAACTCATTATTTAGATTAGAAAAAAAATGGGAAAGGATAGAAAATAACTCAACTTATCAGTTCCATCATATTCTATTATTTCTTAGTTTTTTGCTTACCCCTAAATTGGGGTGTATTGGATATAGTGTTATTAAAAATCGATCTGGATTGGGTGATTTGGATTGGGTCAGTTTCACTTTTGAATCGAATAAGTAATTGATTTGGATTAGATCGATCAAATTCAGTCGGATTTCCGGTTGGATCGGTCCGACCCAATCGATTTTCTGATTATTTTTTTAGAAAAAAATTGTGGATTTTTTTAATAATTTGAATTTTGAAGTATTGATAGATTTTTCTTACTCAACTAATGTTAGCTATATACTTATATATAATAGATACATATATAATTTTGAATTTTTAATATATACCAGATTAAACTTGGTCAATTATTGGCTCACCGGTTGGATCACTGACCCATTACCTCAACCGAGTCAATAACCAAATCGGATTTCACAAATATTGGATAGAATGTATAATTGCTTTCCTATTCTAATTTTGATATTACTGTATTATTTCTACATGACCAGTTTAGGATTGGATTATTTTTTTTTCATTATTTATCATAAATACGAACATTAAAATAAATGATAATTGTAAATCAAAATTTATACACCACTTATACACCATTGATTTTAAATAAAGAATTAACAATGATAATTTCAAATAATAATATTATTACTATTACTAATTATTACTAGTAGTAGTATTATTATTAATTGTATTTACCAAAATCTGGAACAAACTGATATCAGGGTTGATCGTCATCAAGTTGGGTCCCACGATCTCCTACGTCGGATTTACATTTACAGGTGTCCTAAAGATACTTACAAAAAAGACTTTAATGCTCAAGTAAGTATGTGAGTGATATGAGAATGAATAAAAAGTGAAGGTAAAATCTGATTATTTATAACTTTAGGAGTCTTGGATCCTTGACGAGGAAGATTGACATGTATATTTTAACGTCAGATCACTTGCTACATCAATTTATAGACCCTGAACAACAAAAAAATATTATTATTACTATTAATAAAGGTAAATTTGGATAACTATCAAATATAAAAGTTCCTTCTTAATAATAATAAGTACTTATATATTATTTATCTTCAAAATTGCAAGAAATGTAAATTAAAGTCACGTATTGCACGCCTAAATGTTAAAATTTAGTTAAATATATATGGGGAAAAAATAGTAGTTCTTATCCATGGGTTGATATTCTTCTATATGTTTCAAATCTTTAGAAAGTGACTAAATTATTAATATAGTATATTGGTCAATGGGTTCGCGATTCCATATTACTTTTTTTTAGAAAGCGCGTTTCCATATTACTTGTGATGGAAAATACATAATAACTTCCTTATAATTAAAAATTAGTGAGCTATAGACATATGTATCACATTTATTCACACTAACTATATGATGTTTACGTCAAACACATTATTGTACGTATGATTATATAAGTACAATATATAATTTAATACGATCTTTTATTAGACCTCTTGCTATTGCTTGAGTATCGGCGTTGTCTTGCTCCGAATGAATCGTATTGGATGATTAGATTGTAATAAGTATAACTTAACGATCCTTCATTGCTTACAGCACTGTCTAATTATAATTGAAAGGCATCTTTAAACCGATTATAATAATTAAATTTCAGTTGAATTAACTAACCCATTGTTATTATCTTAACAAATTAAAAAGAGAGAATTTATAATATCGTATTATAGCTTCATTCATTCGACTAATCAGCTTAAATAGTTAAATTAGTTAAATATGAATAAGAGTCACAATCAATTGTTTCATCATATTTTAACTACATTGTTAAATTAATACTAATCAATTCTATGGCCAATAGTATGAGGACTTGAGTTTTTCCTACCACTTAGTTATTTTTGGGTTTTTGTTTGAGGTGTTTCAAACTCAATTTGATAATTAAACTCAGTTTAATGACATGTTTAATTACTTTTAAAATTATGTTTGTACCTTAAAATTTTGCTTAAAAATTCAATTTTGTAAAAGTAAGACTTGAGTTGTTTTTACAAACTTAAGTTTAAGTCAATAAAAAAATAAACAAACTTAAGTTTAACTCGTATTTAAGTTCTTGAAAAAAAAACTAACATTTAATTTTACAAACTTTTATCCAAATAAGCATGTACTTGTTACTTCCCCTTTTGTATTTTGTTGAATTGACTTTGCAAGAATTGCATATGTAAGGTAAACAAAAGGCTCATTAAAAATTTGGCTATTGTATTAATTTTTACTATGAATTAATTCACTTTATATCATTGCAAATCTCTAATGAAAGAAGTATTTACATCTAGTATTCAACTATCTTTAATAAGATTGTCTTTAAAAAAGAATATATTTAGGCAATAAAAAAATTTACAATATTGCAATACATTGGAAGTATTAACGTAGAGCAAAATATGCTTATTCATCAAGCAATAGAGTTTTTTTTCCCTGTCTAATTAATATTAGTTTGATCGTGAATTTATGATAATTTTTCAATACTTCTTAATAAATTTAAAGTCAGGAAATAAGAAGATAAATAAATTAGTCTTTTATTTATACTATCCTCTCCTTTTTTTAATCTATTG
>PYAF01003120.1:39813-55200 GCA_007407185.1 Glycine tomentella
GACTCACAACAACAACAAAATTGATCAAGAATTCAAAATAAAATTTGATCATTTATCAAGAATCTTAAACATATTTAAGCTAATTATTAATTTAAATGAACTAATTTAACTGTATTTTTCATTGGTTTTAATGAATGAAAATTAATTTTTTCATAAAAAGGTTAGAGGGAGTATATACTATAAATACAACAAATATTAATACAATACATTAAACTGTTATTGTATAAACTTATAATCTTTATATTAATATTTTATTTTGTTAAAGAAAAAATTATTTTAACAAAAAAAATAATGATTAACATTATTTTATCTATTAATAAATGATTTTTTTATAATACTAGTTAAACGTCCAACATGCATGAGACATTTTGACATTGACAAGAATCTTTTCCTATTATCTATCTCAATTGTCAAGGCTAATATTCAAAGGAAAAAAATGTTCAATTCATTGCTTAAGGTTTGTTCCATGCATAGCGACAAAAATCTTCTCAACAAGCTGAAGAGCCTTTATTTAAAAATTGAATGATCAACAACTTGTATTATAAGCTAACATAATCAGTAAAATGCATATTATACAAAAACTTTTGTATAGGCAGCATTGTCATCCATGGTCTATTATTGCTTCGAGAAGAACTTATCTATAAATATAATTGCCACGATTGGCCAAACTCGCTGAGAAAGAAGTTACCATGGCAATTGCTGAAAATGGTTTAAGTGGAAAAGATAGAAAGATATTGGGACCGAGAATTCCAGAGGACAGGGGAGAAATGTGGGTTGAAATTGCATAGGTTTGCTGTTTTTATTGGACTCTCAAATTAATAAAGTACCATCTGAATCTTTTTTAATTTTGAGTCAAGATGTCCTTGGACCCTACACATCTTTCCATGAACCACTGTCGGTTGATTTTATAGTATTCTTAACATTCACAGAACTGAAAGCAGCAGATATGGCCAACAAATATGAAGAAATTAAAAACCACTCTAAGCAAAACAGATTTTTGTTTTCATTATTTTTCACATATCAAAACTTAAATCTATTGCAATTTGCCCTGCGTAAAAGTAGCTGGCAAGCGAAGCAGAATTCTATCATTTGTTTAAAGTTTTTATTAAAGTACAAAAAAAAAGGGGCGAATTGGTGGGATAGATAAGAGAAATAGAAAATAAAAAAGGAGATAGAAATATTGATAGATGTGATAAGAAAGAGATGAAAAAAAAAATACAAATGAGATGAAAGAGATAATGAGATATTTTGTTTACATTTAAAATAAGCGACTATAAAAAACGTATTTTTTTTTTTTGAAAAAACACTTATTTAATAAATAAATAGAATTTATTTTTTAAAATAAGTAATTTTTTAAAAATAAAAATAATTTAGATAAACACACTAGAAAGTTATTTATTTTATAAAAATAAATATCTTTTTAATAAATAAGTTTAAATAAATTGACTCAATAACTAGATATTTATGATTTTTTATTGTGTTACAATTTTTTGAGTTTTTTTTTTTTTTTTTTTTTTAATTTTGATTTTTTTTTTTTTTTTTTTAAATATAAAGTTTTAACATGTTATCACCCTGTGTTAAAAAGTAAAACTAAATTTTGATAATAAAGTAAAACTAAATAAAGTCGAACTATCCCTGGTTAAAAGAAATTAGAGGTAATATTTATCTTCATGACATCTCTCTCACCCTGTGAACTAGTCTCACACTATACACAAGTACCTGAAACCTCCTTGCATCTTTAATTAATTATAATCATACTAAGACGCAACCTTCTCAAATGACATATAGGCATTAGATCATATTGTCAAAGGGTAAAACTAAGATCAATTATAAGCTGTGGGGTCATGATTGGTCCATATTATTAATTAATCAAATAAAGCGCCAAAAGGGTCGAAATACAACATGCAGAATATGTACATGATTATCATTTACTATATGAGGTTATATTTCAGACGGAATCGAAAAGAAAACAGACTTGGTAGTTAGTGTTTAATTGACAATTAATAAAAACAGCAAGTACTTAACTCTATTCTCACTCATACTGTACAGGTTTTAGAGTAATCCCCCTTAATTATTTTGTTTTTAATTTTCTAGAAATAGGGATATCTTAAAAACCAATCCATTCCAATGCAAAAGCAGCACCGGATTTGCGTAAAACCCACTTGATTGCTGCACCTTCCTCTCAGGGCTCTCTCTCTCTATCTCTTAACTTCAATCCTAAGTATGATTTATGATTTAGCCCCTCCTCTCTTTAAATGAACACAATTAATTAGTTTTTGAGTTACTCCCTCTCCACCCCCACAACATAACAATATTTCTACCTCTTTGAAACATTTTAAATGACACAAGCACTGGGTAATATTTCACGATATATAGAGGTAGTGACCACTTCAGAGTTCACATTCTTCCTCCAACATTAAGTAAGTAACATTGGCATTCCCACACTGTCCTCTCTCACAAAATGGGTCGCCTTTCATGTTGTGTGAAGCAAAAATTGAGGAAAGGCTTATGGTCCCCTGAAGAAGATGAGAAGCTATTCAATTACATAACAAGATTTGGAGTTGGATGCTGGAGTTCGGTTCCAAAACTAGCTGGTAACAACTTATATATTCTTAATTTCTTCTCTTTCATCACTTCAAATGAAAAAAACATGGGAGAGAGCTTCTTAACTCATTTCATGGTGAATTTGCAGGACTCCAAAGATGTGGAAAGAGTTGCAGGTTGAGATGGATAAACTATTTGAGGCCTGATTTAAAGAGAGGCATGTTCTCACAGAAAGAGGAGGATCTTATAATCAGTCTTCATGAAGTTCTTGGAAACAGGTAACATATATATTGAAGGATGATCAATATGATCTAGGAGTATAAAAATTCTTTTCTTATGTTACATAAGAAAATTGTTATATATTGATTGGTTGTGAAGTGGTTTTCTTTTTGAATATCAGGTGGGCTCAAATAGCAGCACAGTTACCAGGGAGAACAGATAATGAGATTAAGAACTTCTGGAATTCATGTTTAAAGAAGAAGCTTCTGAAGCAAGGGATTGACCCAAGTACACACAAGCCCCTCACAGAAGCTCGTGTGAAGGAAGAAAAGAAAATCATAGAGACATTATCACCTATGCAAACACCATTGTCTCAAGGTTCTTCAGTTCCATTAATCTTTCCTTCATCACAGGGATCATCACTTCTAATAAGTGATTTCAATTACTATGATGGAGGACTAACAGAAGCCTCAAGAGAAATTTTCATGACCAAGCCAGCATTGGATCCTTTGTCCTACTACGATTTTCCAATGGGTGTTGCACAATCTGGTTTTAACTTACCTATGAGTCAGTATCAGACAAGCCTTAAAGCATCTGATCAGAACCCCTTTGGACCCAATTCAAGCTATGTATTCTCTACAATGCCAAGTCTAACCAATTCTGATCACGGGAATGTGTCGGTGACCGAGTTTTCAGACAACAATTCAGCTTCCAAAATCAGTTCATTGTTCATGAGTGACCAGGTGAAAGAAAGTTCCAGCAACAGCTCAAACATGAGCAACATTTACCCTATCAGCAGCAGCATGATGGAGAATGCAGGGTTCTCGTTGTGGGAGGGTGACAACAAGTTTGACCCTTTGTTTCAGTTCCAAGTAAATGCCACAAAATCAGAGGATTTTAAGACAAGTTCATGGGAAGAAGGGCAGCTGCATACTCAAAATTCCATAGATTTCACTAGCTTTCCGTTAACGTCACTTTCAGAAGATCTAACAGGAGCAAATTTTGATGTATTCCAGCATATATGAACTGTAAATTCTTTTCTTTGATATTTTTGAACTCTCTTTCATGTTAGCAAAAATAGAATGATGTTGATAGTACAGGAGATTGTAGCAAAAGATTTGAGATGATTCCCCTTCCCCCCTCCCCCGCACCTATTATTCCTATTGATGTATCTGTTTTCATCACCCAAAGTTTGAATAACGATATATTCAATTGAGTGCTGCTAATTTGTTTTATGACTGTAATATTTCCATCTTCTCCAACTAGTGAATTATAATTATTTATTACATGCAATTACATTGCTAATATGTATTATCCTTTCCCTTTTTTTTTTAACTCTTCTTCATCCATGTCGTGGTTTCTTTAGCTGTCCTCTATAGCAGCTGGTCAAAGACTCAAAATTTGATAAAAAAGGACAAAAACCCATACACTGCAGAAAATTACGAATTCCATTTCTTTTTCCTTGATCCTTCCCTTTATAAAAATATATATATATATATATATATCATATTATTATAACATCACACATGGGGACACACACTCGTGTGTTTCTCAAAATGTACATGATGTATATAGTGGGCTTTGGTAGAGATATATTAGCGCTGGCAGTGTTTGAATAAGAAGATTATCCTGTCGTATCGTATAATGAGTAGCTGATGCTTTCGCTGGCATATGACAGCACCATGTATTTGGTGAATCCCTCCAAAAGGCTAAAATTGGCTGCCCAAAATCTGCATTATTGGAGAGAGATACCATATAACTGATTAAAGTCAAAAAAAGCTTGGGTCCTCTCGTTCTGTGTATAACATATACAGTTCCAAATTTAAACCAGCTTTAAAATCATCTTTAACTTGCTGTCATCACAGCCTGCTCTAAAATACAATATAGCAGTCATCACCACCGGCGCAACCACTCCATGCTTAGTATTGCATGTTTGATTTGCAGTTAAAAATGTTGCAGCATGCGTTTTGATGCAAATCTAATCGATAAAAGTAGAATAGACACAAAAACAAGGGTCCTGATGTTAACAAAATTACTTTTACCTCATAATTTTGTAACGGATTTCTAAACATATGAACTCAACTTGCCTGGTCATTTTATATATGATTATATGTATATATATTATCTTAGTTAGCTCTTCATGGTTCTGACAGTTTTCAAGAAATTATGTTTTCAAGCACAGAGGATGATGTGACTGTAGAATTTATAGCAGCTGAACTTAATTTGCCTATCTGTTTCGTTGTGTTGCTTATATATATATATATATATATATATATATATATATATATATATATATATATACATGCTCTCTAATTGTGAAAAAGATAACCAATTAAAGCAAATGAAATGAGAGAAGAGAACCCACATAATGACGTACACCAACTACTCTAGTACTTGTTACAACCACATTAAGCAATCAGGCATAGCATAAGCCATTTAATTGAGTCGTAAATCAGGATAAATTAAAACTGCATGCTCTCAATTCTCACGCAAACCCATCCAAGAAAGTCAATTGGTCCAATAGGTTTAGAAAACCATGGGTGATGGTGATGATCAGATGAGAGATCATAGATGGTGTTTAATTGTTTGGACTCAGTGCATGTAATTTTGAGGCAATGTGTTGACTTGGCTAGCAAACAAAAGTGTGCAGTAACTCAGGCCAGGACCACAAAATGGTCCTACCCTGGTTTGCTTCTTTGCCATATACCAAATTAAGACGGTGAAAGTCACTACTTCTTCAATTAAAACAGCTGTGAACTAAGGCATAACCATACCATAAAAGCAAGAGAGGGAAAGTGCATGACCACATCATAAATTAATTAACTTGAAGTGCTGATTAGGCTAAGCTGACGCTTCTGTTTTATCATATATGGTTGTTTTGGCAATTGATCTAAAGGTTAAAATTATGATAGACATTGACAAAAAGATACATAATTAAGCCACAGCTAGCTTAACATGTACACATATTATTGCAAATTACGAAAGCTAGTTCCTGCCGCCAAGCCTCAGTAATTATCAAAATCAAAGAGGTTCTGATTGTGGAGGCAGTTATACGTGTCTCTGTGGTCAAAAGTTGTTTAGGTTCTGAGCAAAATCAGAGGCAATAACATTGCTGCGAAAGCAGGTTCAAAGTTATGATTAAATGAGCCACTGTAAAACCTTTATTTTGGAGCGTGTCAAACCTTCTCTCTTTTGATTTGGTGAAATGAATAATTAACCTATCCTCTAATAATATATAAGATCATTTGCTAGTTATTATACTTGATTAAATATTTTAATTATTTTAAAAATATTAAATAGTGATGTGATATGATTCACAAATAACTTATCCTTTAAATATATAACAAGGGTTAGGACTTGATACTTTGAGGAACTATTAGTCGATCTCTGATATTTTGCTGGAAAATCTTATGTACAAAAGATTTTTTTTTTTTTGTATTTTTAATATGATACATTATTTTTAATTAAGTACTACTTGATAATTTATTTTCTTAACTAATATTTTATTGACACTTATTAGTATTTGTTAGAAAGGAAATCATGCCGACGCAGCTGCAAGCTAGCTAGCTACCTGAGGAGTTCGAGCACCATTTGAATTTGTCATAAAAGTAAATAAAGTATAATTAACAAAGACACGTAGGAAAAGGGGAAGAGAAATAGTATTAAAGGTATGGTTGAAGTGATGATCATACTAAGTAATGTTGTAGCCTTTTCGGGTCAACTAACCGTGCACCCGACAAGTGATATTGAAATGCTTTTGCTGAATAATGGCTTTTGAACTTAGCAAATTCTTAACTAGTTAACTATGTGATATAGGGACACCGACAAGATGCTGTCTCATGCATAAAAGGGAAAAAATACCAACTAGTTATGATGTTAGTCAAATATTTTCTTTATACATATCATAAAGTTTTAAGCCTCAATTTGAATCTTCAATTAAATTTTCACATGATCTAACTTTCTAAATAGTAAAAACTGTACCACATTACTCTAAACTATGAAGATGAATAAATAAATATTCCACATTCATAGATGTAAAAAGTGTGTATAATCTTGAATTACACTTATTGACGAGTGAGATATTTATCGGGTGTATGCTAAGCATAATTTTCATTGAGTTAATTGATATCAAATCTCGCTTGATGGATAATATTTTTCATTAGGAGATTCCTTAGGGTGAGTTTAATTGCTAAGAAAGAAAAAGAAATTGAAGGGAAAATTTTATTTTTAGTACTAGTGCTATATCTTTCTAGGGGTGTGTGTGGATTAAATTGGATTAATTTTGAAGAGAAAAATTACTCAATTTCATTATCTTAATTTTATTAATTTATTATTCAATCGATTTAGTTTAAAATTTTAATTATTCAATCTAATTTAAAGCGGTTCGAATTATATGAGTTTTTTTTTTATTTTAATCATACTTTTATTTTAAATATCAAATATTTATATGCCATTATATAACTAATAATAGAATATTTAAAAAATTAGTAAAAATATCTTTCATTAAATATACTTTTTATAAATAGATATAAGTTATATGATAATTTTATAAATATATAAGAAATAAAAATAGAAATGAGTGAAATTATAAATTGATGAATAAAAATATAAACATATGTATAAGTTTGATTTAGATCGATTTCTAAAATTAAATCTGAAGTCCAATCCGATCCAATCAAGAATTTTGATTTTCCAAATTTTTTTTATCTGTTTAATTTATTCAGTCCACATTGAATTAGATTGATTTATAAATACCCTTAACCTTTTTTTATCTTACTTTAATCTAAATATTTCTTCTCTATTCTATTTCATTTCATTCCCCTCAATCAAACCATATGTTAATTGTTTAAGGGGTTGATTGAGTAGTTATAATTAAATAAAATACAAACGCTAATCAATGTTCTTAGGATATTGAGATGCGCAAAATTACACTCCCCTTAACTTTTTTTTACGCTTTATTATGTTTTACACAATAATTTTTTTTCTTTATAGTTCTTTAATAAATGTTCTAAAGACACTTATTAACCAAATCTTATATAAAATTGTTTGTGATTTAAGCTTGCACATTAATTTTAGACTTTTGTTGATAACTTCAACATGTCATTAATCTTCTTGGATATTCTTGCTCCTACCATATAGGAGTTATAAGGTTAGTTTGATGGAAAAAAGAGAAAGGAGACAAGAAGAAAAAAATTATGGATTCAATTTTTTCAGCTAATAAAAAAATTAACAATTAACAAACCTTTAATAATAAAAATGGATAATATATATACATAAAGCTTAGCACAATTTACACGTTGAGGTTGAAATGATAGCTAACAATTGATTTGTATTGGGATTGGCAATGGCACCAAAGCAAAGAAGTCGAGAAATCGAATGAAAATGAAGTTAGGTAGAACCCAATGATGCATGGTGTTCGGGCTTTAAATCGAATGCATGAGTGAGGCGTTGAACTTAACCTAAGAGCTTACGCTTCTAGAGGAAATAGATGGACCATGGCCATGAGTATGAAAAACAATGTCAAAGACACACTTTAACTGCCATTGGGAATGATGAATTTGAGCCCCGAAAGACCTTGCGAATATAATTACAAGCACTAGTAAGAAGAATCGATGATCTGTATTATAATAAAGTTATGATAATAGAATCGTACTCCCTAGAATGATTGCAAAATATCTAATAACGATTGTGTTTGACATTTCGGGATTCTTTAACCCGGTAAAAATTGCTAGAGTACTTTTACCGAATGAATTCGGCTTTATGGCTTTAAAAATGATTATGATCTTAACACCGCAAAGGAAACAGGATGCTTTTTTCTATGTTTTTATTATTATTTTTTTATTTTGGGCTAACGAGAAAGCGAACAAACTTAAAAGTACATAAAGCATTTCTTAAATTGAACGTCTTAATAATAGCTACTCATCAAAGAAAAGCTGCCAGTTGACATCCATGGAAATGTGTTTTTCACTGATTGCGCTTTCTTCACTCAAACCACGAAACTTCTACTTATGTATTCAGGGGAGTGTGTCTTCTATTGCATATTTATACGAAATACTGCGTGTGACTTTCTAGTTTCATCATACTTATGAATTACTTGGTTTAACAAAGTAAATTGGATTCGAATTCACTTCTTATTCAAGTTACTCTCAACACAAGTCACCAGGAATAGGCCAGAAAAGAGAGAGGATTATATTAGTTTGTAAGAAATTACAGGTACAAACATCCTCGTATTCATTGAAGAAAAAAAAAAAAAGAATTATTACCAACACTCAATGACTAGATTTCCCAAGTATTTATTTTTAGTTAACGAGGCACGTGTTTATTTGTGCAAAAGAGCAATCCCAAAATATTGGCATTGGGCCATCTTACTTAGTCCTACACCATCATCATTAGTAAATAAGTGACAGATCCGCTTCATTAGATTAAGGGGAAAAAATCCTAAATAAAAGTTCAGTGTGGGAATAAAAAATCATCATTGAAATTGGATCTAAATATACTTCTTTATTTACCATAGGCATAGGGCGAAATGAATATTGGTGATGTATCTTTGTGGAGGACCATTGAACCAAGTGTAATGCTGCTTGTGCATTTAAACATATAATGATGCGTAATCAGAATTTGATACGTAATTGAACAAATAAAAAATTGCGGTCACGTGCTTAAATGGTCTTTTGCAAATTGCAATCAGTTAAGGTCAGAGAACGTCATGGCATACTGTTTTCTGAAAACCAGTGACAGGGCCAGTACAACAACAAACTGATATTTTATTTAGCATACTGAAGCAAATGGGAATTTAGAGTGGTCTCCCCTGCTCTGATTAACTTAACCGTCCTCTTCAATCTGATTACTATGTTACAACCAACAACAAAATCCGATTCCAGGGATGACATTTAATGACAATTAACAGATTAGGTCTAAGGAAGTTATCACACTAATTCCACGTAAGATGGTATCTTCCAGCATCGTCACAAGTATCTTTGTGATAGATGCAACATACAGCAGAAAACAGAAATGCACAAGGAACACTAGAGAGTGTTTGGTAGAGTAAAATGAAATGATATAAAAGTAAATTGAAATTAAAATTTTGAATTAAAGTAAAATATTCTTGGATCTCATTTTATTATTCATTTCACTCGTTTTTAACTCCCTTTCACTATAAACAAACGGGGGCTACCTGCTAGTCCATTCCCCTGTTTACACAACTTGGGCAGAGACTATTTACTTAATTATTTTTACATACAATGATTGTTTTACAAGCCACCTGCTCGTTTTACATACAATGCATAATAAGCAAATTGAAAATGATTCAGAATAATTTAGCAAAAATGTACCTGAAGTGAAATAAATAAATAAATACAAAATAAAATTACACGTTCATGTTAGTACAAATGTTCACCTTGCCTAATCAAGAAAGGCAGCTGCAAGCTTTGGAGACACTTTTAATCCATGGGAATTTTTGTATAAGCTTCAGACAATCCATTATGTAGATTTATGCAGTTCATAATGCCAAGGAATTCTTTTGAATTTTTACAGGATAGTTTTTGAATCAATATTGCCAGTAATTGCATTTTCATGTCTTGAACTCCTCACTAACTGCCACACCCTTTACTTCTCAAACATTGGATTGCCTCGGAACATTCCAAGATATCCTCAGGTCCACTTTTATCATCAGTGATGTACAAGCTGATATTTTGCTTCCACAAAACAATGCAAGATGTTCGTGTTCACTGTTTAAAACAACATATTTGTTCATATATTTTACCTAGCCTGTCCAGAGTGCAAGCTGCAAACTTTGAAGACACTCTAACCCAAGACATGACAACTGTGTACAAACTTTAGCCATTGCATTATATGTAGGTTTATATGGTGAACAATAACAAGGAACTCTACAGATATGGCAACCAAGATAAATTTTAAATCAAAATTGTGATTGCCGCTAGCCTTCTCAAACTTTAGATTGCCTCTTTAAGTACATCCCAAGGGATCCTCAGGCCAAATAATGTCATCAGTAGATTGTACAAGCTCCTGTTATGCTTCCACCAAAGAATGCAAAATATTCATATCCCTACTCCCTTCACTTAATAACAGAGCAATTTGAAATCTGGTCTTTTTTCCTTCCAAATTTGATTCCTGAGGTAGTTAAATCTAAGGAATACAAGGCTTCAGCTTACTCATATCATCTCTGCAGGAATTTAGATCTCTTGTAGGAAACCCTGAGCAAGTGGGACATTTAAGTGATAAAAACTGTTAATACAAATGAATTTCAACTGAAAAAAATAAGTATATTGATATCCACCAGTGAATAAGAACTTTTTTGGTTATTTTGATTTTAGACAAAAAATTTCACGACATATATCAGTATAATAAATCTAATCTAGATATGTAGGCATGCAGAATTAAATAGAGTCATAATCCTATGAGTGCGGTTTTTTAAACTTCGGGGAAAAAACAACCGCTTGTATAGCCTTTTTAAGAGCTTTCAGAAGCTGCTATTTTTTGCTTTTGGAAAAGGTACTAAACAGCTTTTTCTTTTTTAAACAAAACAAATCTAATTATTGTAATTATTTATAAATGTTTTTTTTAATTATAAAACTACTTTTAGTTAAGAAAAGCACAAACAAACAGGCCCTGCATCAACATGTGGGAGGGAAGAGCATAAATTCAGAGGGAGAAATACATAGTAAAATGTTGTCATGCATATAGACACAATTCAAGGCTTTGTTTCATTTATTTTCTTTTAAAGGGAAGGTCTGTGTCATGCTTCATGCTTTAATCTACATAAGTAGCAACTATGGCTTTGTACATGAAAATATTGTATACACCAAGTCAAACACATATCAGAAGTCTATAAAATAGAAATCTAATCATTGCAGTGTTACTTATCAGGAGAAAAAAGGAAGGACATGAAGTCACAAGAAATAGAAAAGTTGGAAGTGCCATCAATTACACTGAAGTGTAATGCCATCAATTACCGGGAGAAAAAAGGAAGGGCAAGAAGTCGCATGAAATAGAAAAGTTGGTAATGCCGTCAAATACAGTGAAGTGTAAGTTATATCATGTGCAACATTTTCGAATGAATATTCGTAAATTTACTCATCTTGTTGAGCCAACCAGCCTTAAAGTATAATTTGGATGACCAGTCAGTCACTACCACAAACAACAGTGGCTATTAAATTGAAATTTTGACCTTTTCACAATGTAATAACTCAATTTCTAAGTACAACAATACACTCATACTTTTCCATTCAAAACACTTACAAGGATCATTATTTTGATTAATGCAATAAGTGGCACTTACAGCCCCAAGGGCTGTCTGTGCAATTGAGCTCCTGGCTGATAAAGAGTGAGGTGGTGTAAGGCCTTTGCAAAAAGGTCCTTCAAATCAGGATGTTGTGCTTGAACAGGACGAGCAAATCTCTCTAGGGTATTCAAGGCACGTTCTTGCTCAAGGACCCTACTGTTACCAACATTTAAGGCAAGGTAACAAAGTAATTTCAGGCCATGAACTTGTTGGCGATCATTTATCTGCAGCAGGCTCATTAGCTTAGGAATCCCATCAAGCTCAAGTATTGCCTTAGAATGGTCAACACAATTGTAGTTGTCCGGGCACACAAACTTCCCCAAAGCAATAGCAGCCTCACTGGCCACATCAACATCTCTGTTACCGAGCTGAGCAACTAAAGGACCAATAACCTGCGGAACCTTCCCAGAGAAGTTTCTGGCCAAGGAACCAATTGCCTCAATAGCAGGAATCCGCAATGCCGGATCGCTCTCCTCCTGAACCACCCGCAAAAGCTGATCCAAAACCGCCTTTGCTGCCGGCGCAGTTCGCTTAAAAGCAGCTCTTCTAAGATCAGCATTGGACTCCGCCACCGCAGCCATCTCCATGACAGCCATAAGACAATTAAGCTGCAACTCCCCACTCTCGGACTCAATAATCTTGGCAAGACAAAGCAAACCTTTAGTCTCGGTAATCTTCCTGCAACTTGAGAGACATCCTTTGGAGAGTTTCCAAAGAGCCTTAGCACAACTGACTTTGACCTCATTCCTCAACTCGGGGCTCTCGACCTCTCTATCTCTTCGATGCTGGCCGGAGCCGCGGCTACTCCCATCCAAATTCGCTTCCCCAACATTGGATAAATTGAGAACAAGCGAGTGAATGCTAGGGCGACCGGCCACGGGGTCAGTGAGGACAGTACCCATATCCATGGACAACAATGACACAAGGGGCCTAGTGACATTGGCCCTGACGAACTCCTCGCGAGCAAATTCATGTTGCTCGGCCATAGCAGAGATTAAATTGGCAACAGAGACACGAACCCTCATAGGGGAATCACCGAGAACATGAACAATGATGGGGACAGCATGGGACTCCACAATGAAAGTAACAACCCTGTCTTGATTGGTAGTGATGTTAACAAGAGCATTGGCAGCAGCGACCTGAGCATCAGGGGAAGAAGCTTCTTTAAGAAGCTTGAGGAGGGGTATCACCCCACCTTCATCCAATATGATAAATTTTGTACGGTCGTTGTCTCTGGCGAGCGAACCGAGTTCAGTGGCGGCTTCGGCGCGGTCCTTGGGCTGGCCCAATTGGAGAGTGTAGGTGAAGGTCCAGACCCAAGCGAGAATAGGGTCGTTGCTGGCGATAGGGGGGAGTGAGACATTGGTGCCGTCTTTGGAGTCCAAGATGGTGAGGAGCCACACAAGGTCGCCGTTGGAAGATTCGAGAAGGTTCCAGACTTTGCGGAAGTCGGCGGTGGTGGTCATGGAGAAGACCTGGCGGAGGACGCCACCGTGCTTCTTGCACTTGCGGATGAGGGCTAGCGTGCGCTCTAGGTTTTTCGACACCTCGCCGACGATGCGGCGGATTGGGCGCTCGTTGACGCACTGGGTTCCAGACACCACGCGCACCACGGAGCGGAGGTTATCGCATACCACCTGCACCTTACGCGCCAGCTCCGTGCAGTCCACCTTCGGCGACTCCGCCTCCTGAGCCAGTTTTATCACGCGATCGCCGAGCAGGATGGGACCCAGCAGCTCCTCCCGGAGACTCTTTTCTTCTTCCGGGGCAGGGTTAGGGTTAGGGTTAGGGTTACCCATCATCGGAGACAACACCAATACCCAACCCCCGTCTGTTATATTATCTATGTAGTAGACTCACTGAAGCAGAGCGAGCGAGAGAGAGAGTAGAAAGTAGGAACAATGAATGATCCTTCTTTTTTTTTTTTTTTTAATTGAATTGAATTGAATTGTATAATGAAGAAATTGAAGAAGAAACAACGCAAGAAAGAAGCTGGTAATCTAGTACTCCTCGTACCGTTGGGTACAGTTTACGAGAGTTGAAGGGTGTTTTGTTTGCAGAAGGTTGTTTGTGGTTGGTTGCGCCTTCTTACACGACTCTGCCTTCCCGGGATTACTGACAGTCAATAATAATAATATAGAAAGGGAAAATTAAAATTAAAATATCGACAAACATACATTCTCTTGGTAGTTGGTACTACGACGTTACTGTGAAGCTTTTTTTTTTATTATTATTATTGAGTTGATAATTTTTAGTTAATGGGATTTTTTATTTATCTGTCAGAAGAATGAAAAGTTGTTTTTGTATATTAATAGTTGAGATTGAACACGAATGTCATATACCTTAAATTAGGATTTTAAATTATTTTTAATAGATTTTATAATATTATATAAGATTAAAAAAAAATTTAATTTTTTTAATGATAGATCTTATTTTGAGATTTTAAGAAGAGAGAAAAAGAAAAAAATTATTCTTTTTTAAATAATATACAAATCTAGAAGAATCTTATATAAAAATTCATTTTTCATATTAAAAATCTATCTATTTTCTTTATTAAAAGATCTTATAAAAATTAAATCTTAAACTAGAAATCTTTACTTAAGATCTACTACTAAAAATAATCTTACTATGTCAAATGGCAAATACGACCAAGGAGAGGAATAAAATATAGTATTTAAAAAATAAGCGAGGATGGATTCTCCGTTACTCGTTACTCAGGGTTGTTGCCTGAAACCTACGAATGCAAAGCGAAATCAAAATATTCATATTTTAGAACACGATTCCGTTCCATCATCGCGCGTTAATTAAAATATCTTTTTAATTAAATTTAAATAACGTTACCTTCTTTTATCATGAATTTATAGTAGTTTTAATATTTTAATGTTTGATAAAATAAATAAATAAATTTAATATTTAAAAATAAAATATGTTTAATTTTTATTTAATAATTTGTAGGGAAAATTATAAGAATACATTATTATTAGAAGACCTAAAATAATTCCTTAATTTTGATTCTAAAATAAACAAGAGGTTACTTAGGAGATGGGAGAGTTTGTGTTAAATTTTAAAAAAATTGAAATTAAAATAAACACATTTTTATTTGGATTGTTTAAAAGATTGTTAAAATACTTACTTTTTTTATGCTTGAAAAAAATTCGTGAACTATTATTTTTTAAAACTAAATTGAACTTTATTTAAATTTTTTAATTTCAAATAAAAATATTTAACTTAAAAATATAAAAAGAAACAAAGTTAAAGCTTTTTAAATTTAGAAAATAAAAGTTTGGCCTGATTATATTTTAACCAAGGTGCTTTCTTCATCT
>PYAF01003120.1:55300-96836 GCA_007407185.1 Glycine tomentella
GTGCAAATTTTTTATATGAGTTTTTTAATTATCTTTTTGTTATTTTTGCATCATTTTTTTATCCTCATAATGTCATATTACAACTAAAAAATTCATTACTCTAACGCTAAGAAATGCAATACATTTCAAAAAATTCACACATTTATATTTTTTTTGTCATAACTTAATTATTGTTCAAATAAAATAATTAATTCATTTTTTGAGTTTTTATGTATAAAAATAATAAATATGAATAATTAAAAATTATTAAATATAAATTAAATAATAATAAAAATTACATAACATTGAACGAAAAATGCGTAATAATAAAAAATACATTTTTACATAATAATAAATAATTAAACACGATGACGTTGAAATGACAAAAACATAACGATGAAAAATAGAAATTATTACATAAAATTAATTATTGTTATTTTTTTCGAAACTTTTCTAAAACATGCTCAATTAAATCTGCTTGAAGTTAGTGGTGTTTTTGTTTGTCATGAATATATACTCTCTTTGGATGTATGTTGATCTCATACTAAAATGAATAACTAAAAATACTTTTGAATGTCGATGTATTATTACTTATACTATCATAATCAATATTTTTGTCCTTAAAAATTATGTTATGTTATGTACTAATTTTGAAGTAGTTATCCAAAGACATTTAGATTTGACAATTGATAAAAAAAATTACTTTTATTTTTATTGCAAACAGTAAAATTTTTCCTTTGATAGACAATGGTAACAAAAAATTTATGTCATCAAAATTGAATGGAATTTTTTATAAAACTAAAATACAATTTTTTAAAACCTCCCTACTAGAGTCTTTCCTACACACAAGTAAATTACAAAAGAAGATATATTAAAAAAAATTTCCTACACCACCCAGTGACTCCCTTTCTCTCTTCTTTTCTTATACTCAAATCGATCTCCCCTCACACATCTTTGTCATCACGGAGCCAAGGCCGGTCATTGTAGAGCCAGGGTCGATCACTGGAATCAGCAAGCGTTTCCTTCTTCCCCCTTATACCCTTTTCTCCCTTTGTATTGCATGTAGTATTTTTTCTACTCTGAGTTGAGATTTGGGATTTTGCAATGATTAATTTGATTTAGATTGAAATTTCAAAATGAAATTTGGGTTTTGCAATAGTTGGATTTGGGATTTTGCAATGGTTGATTTGACTTTAGAGTGAAATTTGGGTTGATATTTTTAATTTTTTTTTAGCTTTTGATTTCAGTTGGTGTTTTTCTGATTGTTTTGATCTTGTTCATTTTTTTTTTCATTTTGCTTATGGTTATTTTTCCTCTCATTCGTATGTTGGTTGTGGATGATAGATTCGGGAATTATTTTTTAATTTGGAGATACTGTTTCTTATGTAAGAAATCAGAATTTATAATGAAGGAACGGGTTTGTCACATTGATATTCTTCAATAGAAATTCTTCTAAGAGTTAAGCACTTGGAAAGAAACTCCTATGAAAGATGGCCTAAGTACTATAAGATGTGTGTCACACGGCGCCATAAATGAAATAAACCACTTGTTGAAACGTTGTTGGCAGGCATGCTTAGATCTACACCTACCATATTTTCTCTATATTTTTTAATAACATTTCACATTTTCATTTAATATCATATCATTTTCTTACTTTAAACAATTAAATTAAATTTTTCCTCCAAACAACTCATAAAAGTTTATCTCAGATATACTTCACCATATTTATTTTTTACTTTTTGAAGTCATCTCCTTGCATTTTTTAATAATTTATTTTGCAAATGAACTCAATATACAGTAAGAGAATCGATACTGCAGCTAGAAACTTTGTTTTGGAATGAGATCCACCGAAATACTCACCAATGGAAAGAATTTTTTTTATAAAGTTAGTACTTATCCAACAAGGAATTCCGTTATAGTTACGGTCGCCGTTCACCGTAGGCTTGACTGCTTTATTAACTGCCCGATTGATTTCAGAACTGATAAAATCGATTTTAAATAAAATAAAATTTAATATATAAAAATTATTTAAAATTACTTTAACTCCGAGTTAATCTGGATTTAAAGTTAGTTTTGAAATTTTCTTCAAGAAATCAAACATAAGAAAATTGACCAAAATTATGAACTCATAATTAATTATCCAAAGTGAAATCAAATCAAAAATACGTTAAGAAACGCATCAAATTCTAATTAATACTACTATTACTTGTGTTTTAAGATTTTTTTTTTTCTGAATGACTTTTCTTTCAAGATTATTGAAGTTTAATGTTAATTAGCACATCTTACAAAAACGCATCAAATCATATCATAAGTTAATACAGTTTGAATTTTTGTCAAAGTAATTTTTAAATAAGTTGAATGAGTATAATTATTTTAAATAATTTTAGTAATAGTCATTAAATAGATATATATGTAGAAAATAATAGTGAGATTTAGAATTTATAGATTATCAATAATTTTGGAATAAAAATTAAAACATCACTAATTTTAGAATAAAAAGAATATTAAACATCTTGATGGTATATAATATAGATATTCAGTAAAAAATAAACGAATAAAAAATTATTATAAAAATTATTAATAATATATTATTTTAATAATATTTTTATTAGATACATTTTGTAATAATTGTTCGACTTATACTTTATTTGCCTTCTTTGAATTAAAATAATCTGTAATTAACTTTTCGATTCCACAACATTCTGAACATTTAAAATGTTCTTATATTATATTCTTTTCTGAAAATGTTCTACTTGTATTACATTAAACAAGGTAAGAAAACCTTTTAATACATTTTGCTAGCCATCGTATTAGAATGTTTTTTAATTAAAAAAACAAAGAAACTTAAACAAACGTGGCCTAATTAATATATACTTGAATCCATATACATAGATCTCAATTAGAAAGACAAGTAAATTGAATACAGACCAGCTGGTAACAAGAAAAACACGGATTTAAACACGATTAATGAGCACTATCTACATGAAGTTTCAGAGGGGACGACTGAATATCACCCACACCTTTCTGTGACAGCAGGCACAACATGGCCATAAGACAAGTGACTAAAGTTTTGCCACAAATACACAACCCTCAATTTCCTTTGAAGCCTCAGTTTCATTCATGTCATTTTCTTTAGAATCCAACTCACATGGACTAGGCAGAGGGACATCCACTGCAGGAGAACAGTTGAAGAATCCATGAGGCTGCAACCACCAACACCAAAACCCCACCAAGCAGTTTAAGACAAAAAATAATAATTAAACACAGACAAAACAACAACAAAATAAATAAGAACCATGCAATACGATGTAAACAAAACAAAACTTCGCAAAATACAAGTTGGGTAGTTCAATGTTCAGTGTTCAACTCACTAAAGTCAGTTTAGTGCTGAGAAATTTAAGTAATTTGTATCGAGTTTCAAGTTGGAACTTCATCATCTTAAGACACGGTAACTATTTGATTGAAAGATTTACCCTCCTCAACTAAACTGTGTCAAAGACAGTAAAGATGCCGGATCAACAATTACTATTATTCTAGTGCTTATATCAGCTCTTTACTAGAATCAAGAGTTTTATAATGATAATGTTGAAGAGCGGAAGCTTCAAATTAAATGATATGTAGGAAAAAGAACACACTATAATTAATTCAAAGAATGCTCAGGAAAAAAAATGAAAACAATCAACATCAAGGCAATTACCATGAGCATAAAACCGATGCGTTCTACTGGCATAACTGGCCAGTCTTCCAAACGAGGGACGTGTGTGATTCCAAATACATACCTGAAATTAACAAAGTTAGTCTCGATATATAGAAAATATGCATCATTTTCATTAGATAAAACTTAAGTACAAGATTATGCATACGTATTTTCTTTTATTTTTTTTTTTTAAAAATGAGGTGTTCATTTTTTTTTATGTTGACCACATATGATATTGTACTTGAGTTTCATTCTTAAATAATAATTTCCAAAATATATACCACATGAAGAGGTTATTTCATGGAGCTGTTACCTTGCTTAATATACTATTTTTTTTTTTATACTAGTCTAGTCTAGTGGTACTTTACTAATTTAATTAGTTTTAAAAAATTTATAAATACAAAATATTTATCCAGAATTTTTTTCAAAAAATGGATGTGCGTGAGAGAGAGAGGACCAAAGAACTATATCAGTTTCTTCCAATGATCGGTTTTGCTTAACCCATGTAGCTAGTCCTTCGCTGACACGTGGATTTTGATTAGGAAATTCTCCCCCAGGAAACATTTCATCGTGTGAATAGGGTGTTACCCAAAGATTATGCCTCAAGAAAGCAGCTCTTCTTAGAAACTTGGCCTCAGAACCTGCCAATGGTAAGCAGTTTGAGCCAGGTACCAACTTATAGCCTGTCAATTGTCCAGTTCTATTGCCTATTCTCGTGTTCCTTACCTGAAGCATCAATGAAATGGTAACCATTGTCATTTAATGAATTAAATAAAAAAATATGTTGAGATATAATTGTCGGTGTATAGTGAGGAAATAATCAATTATTTCACCATAGCAAATATGAATTCAGTTTCAAAGTATGAAATTATTAACATGGAAAGTAACAATTCGGCTCTAGAAAGTGGGAAAGCCTTACAATCCAATGTCGAGCAGCCAAAGGATTGCAATCACGCATGGCTTCCAATTCAGATTTGAGCAGAGTCTCTTCAGCATAAAATGCATTATTGTGAACATTATTATCCCCTGGTTCCTCAACTTTGACATTGATCTCCACGACCTACCATAACAACCATCTTGATAGTGTAAGAATGAGGACTTGGAAAAGAAATGAAGCAGCAGTTGCAAAGCTATATATTTTGGGAGGCAAATTTGTTAGTCAGGTAGAACCCGTGTGGACGGCAAAACAATTATTAGAAGAATTATGATAACAAGTGCATTTTCGCATAAAACATTGAAAGTAGCCACATTCATGTAAGTTTAAAATGAGGCAGCCTTATTAAGAAAGTTAGAAAACAGGACAGACACGAAGAAGACACTACTTTTATTACAATCAATTATCCTTATTTAGTTGCACTTAATTCAGATAAAAGAAACCATCAAAATGGTATCAATGACAAATTACTTAAGATCACGCTAAATTAGTGTTCGTCCAAGCAGTACAAACTGAAAAATATGAAAGTAGGACCAGAAGATTTTGTATTCCAACTGAAATTACCTGATTCAAAGCATCGCCAGGTTTAGAATCCACAGCCATGTTCATGCGAGCTACAAAAAAATGTTGATGAACTGGAGCATATAGACCTGGCGCAATCGTGGTTCCATATTTACGAAACTCTCCAGGTAACAAGGTTCCTAAACTTAGAATTCCAGTTAGCTTAACTTCAGCTTCAATTTTTCCATCCTGGACTAACACACCGGTCACCACCATTTTCCAGAAAGTTAGTCATCAGTTAAAAGGAATATTACAAAAAAAAAAAAAAATACCGAAAAAGATGTTTTGCAGTTAGCCAGTTACTACATGATAAGAGAAGCAAGGTTAATTAAATAATGGTGAACTTGCTCAAAAGAAAATAAACTATTAAGGGCATGAAGATGTGGTCAACATTGTATAAATGACTGATAATTGCCTCACATTAATTCAAAGGATGATCTAAGAAAAACCAGATCAATATATGACTGCATTAATTTTAAGTATGTTTATCTCTTATAAAAGATGTGATGTTTGACTTGCCTGATAAAAGTACCAAAAAAATCCATACTCATAGTTAGCCACAGTACACATAAAAGAAACTGAAAGTCTTCTAGACCTTCGGACTTCTGCTAAGCCAGTTCTCCAATCATGATGCTTCCAAAGAATTCCATGATCCTCTTCATGCAAACATACACAATTTTCAATTGTCTCAACTCCACCAGTGAAATTTGTGAAATGAGCATCAAAATATTTGATGTAGCCCAAACAATCACACCCCTGCAACAAAAGTTGACTTTAGACTCATTGAAACTTAATCAGAAAGAGGAACTTGGTAAATATAAAACATTTAAAAGGATAAATATAGGTTTCTCAAACCTTCTTGAGAGAATGTGCATTTTTTCCCAAGCCATTTTCCCCAGCATGAAAGGCATTCTTCCTGTAATGTGGTTCATTTGGATCTCCATATGGCACAACCATCTCCACAAAACTCAGTCTATGTGCTACAGGCCTTCGCCCTTGACTACCATCAATATATGCAACCGAATATATAACCAAACCTTCTCTAGGTGTGAATCCAATACGAAAGTTCCACTATTAACGAGCAAAGAACATAGTGACAGAGTTACAGAACAAGTTGGGCATTCGGAAATTAATATGATTAGAATGCGTAAAGATTTTTTACACTATCTTCCAGTTACATATTGTCATGTATGATAAGTTTATTAACTTTTATAATAACTAGCTTAAAAGTCTTGCTAAGAATAATTTATTATTAGTTGACAATGTAAAAACCTTTACACTAACAATCTTTGAAAAATGAGTAACTAAGAAATATGTTTACTATCTTGACTTTTATGAATATAATTCAATAAAGAGAAATTCCACATCAACCTTTTGCCATGCAACATAAGATCCATCGACACGAAAGCTTGGGCCTTCAAGCTGAATAATTTGCAAGGGTTTTATGTCACTTCTATCAGATCCACCTCTTGTTTCACCATGTGTATAGCTCCTCAAGGGATCAACTGGAGGCAGAGGAACAAAGTTACGGTCTTCAAATTCAATCACCACCATGTTTTGCATATCAACAAGCACGTAGATTCCCTCAACCGGGAGTGCATAGCCATTTTCCATTGGGCTGTCACTTTCGACCCGGCAAAATATAAGTGGCTTAGTAAGTCTACGGTTGGGATCGTCAGCTTCATTGTAATAACCAACACACCTGCAGCAGAATTATCAAGAACAAAGTTTAAATAGAGAAAAGAAATAGCAAACCAGCAACTTATCATGACAAAGATCAATAAACAATGTACACCCAACTAAAATTACCAGGCATCAACCATTACAAGGTCCATGTCTTCAATGCCCCTTTTCTTCATAGCCTCTCTAAATGGAGGGAAATCTTTAACAACAGCATCACATTCTGCATATTCCATAGCATCCTGAAGATGGATAGAATAGAACATTACGGAATTGAAAATTTCAACTTATGACATAAAAAGTAAATAAAATACAAATATGTAAAGACTAAAGATCCTGAATCATTTGAATTTGAAGACTATGATCTGATCTTTTATTCAATGCTTAATATGGAATTCTCATTTATAATACCACAATGCAAAATTTCTTGGGAGCAAAACACAATTAAAAGGACAGTAACTAATTAAATTGGTTTCAAATACAGAAACTAGTACACAATGGCAAGAAATGGAATCAGAAGCCATGAGGACAGAAGAACATACCATTGGAGGCTGAACATCTGGAACAACCTGTGATGAAATTACTTTTCCACGGTGATGACCTCTTTGAGTTACAGCATGTACTTGTGCTAATTCAACAAACCATATACTAGTCTCATTTGTCTTCTTATTGTAAACAACAATTCTAGCGCATCTTGGAGGCAGTTTACTTGGAATTACTGCCCCTCCTTTAGTTCTAGGAAGCAATGATGGTTGGAAAGGAGAAAAGAAATAAGCATCTGCCAGTGCAACAATATGTTTATCTGGTTCCAACAAAGCTACTTCAATAAAGCGGATACTGTCTCTGAGCTATAAGATATAAAGACAATTGAGGGAAATAGAATCATTAGGGACAATTGCTCAAAATACATAGACTCCATTTTAATTATCTGTATAAAAATACAAATATATCTTTTAATCGAACATTTCATAGCATGGTTAACCTCAGGAGTGGCTCCAGCTGCCCTCACAGTTGCCACTGCCACAGAGATTTCGGCTGCAGATAAAGGGTCCAAAGGGTGGCTTGATTGGGTCCTAGACATTGTACTGATTCCTGTTTAAAGTTGCAACAAATGTTAATGTAGTATAAGAAAACACGCAGACATAAACAAGTGGAAGCAAACAGAACACCATTCAGGAACTTGAGATAAACTCCAAAAGGAATTCATCAATGGTTTAACTAGATACAAAATCCAAGACTTCCTTCTTTTGTTTTAAACTGATTAAAATAATTATAAAACATAATAAAAGCTGAGCATAGAGCACAGAGCAAAAAGAGAAGGATAAAATTTGTGACTTTCATTGTCTTTCTAGTAGAAGTGTAATGGAAACAGAGATTTTAGCAATCAGTAAAATTCAATGAAAAATATTCCAATAGGATCGATAGACAAATTACAATTTAAACGCTGCACTGGATGATTATCAAAAGGTGGTTGTATCACACCATTCAGTCTTCTTTTCTATGAAGCAAAACGTTAGTACCTACATACATGCATGCACATAATATAAGAAAATAAATACAGTGGTTCAAAATATAAGCAAATCTTAAATGATTTAATTCTATTTAATAAAATTATTTCCAAAATATTTATTATAATTTAATTCAAATTTTATTTTCAATTATCTCTTTGTTTATCATGATATTAACCACATGACTTTTAAAATGGAGAAGAAATATTTCTATTTAAAACAATTTTTTTTTAAAATTTAAGTCTTATATTCCGAAGCGAATGTATACAAATATAAGGGTAACTTAGAAAATAAAACGTATTTTTAAATGAGATTAAATAAATAAATAAATAAATAAATAAATAAAATCAATTAACATTCTTAATTAGCATCAATTATTTTTCTTATATTCTGAAGGGATTTTTTTTTATCTTAATCTCTTGATTCATTAAGAAAAATATTCTGACTATCCGAAATTTAACTAAGAGATAAATAAAATTTAATCAAAAATTATTTTTATCAAGAATCGAAATCAAATAATACCTAAATAATTTAACATAACTTTAATCCAATAAACACTTGTATTCAATATCTTAATTATTTTAAAAGGAATGTATGCCAATACCAATTAAGTGCCTGAAATACAACAAGAATTGAGAACTTAAGACATAATTAAAAGAATCTCTAATAATTGCTCATAGACTTCTTACATTCTAGAACTAATTCTTTTACAGTTTCACCAAAAATAATTGATGTGACAATTATAATGCATGACAATTAATATCTTAGTTGCTCATATTTTATAACCCTTTAGTTAGTGATATTTTGTTCAACTTTTTTGTTGATGAAAATTTTCTACAAGTCAAAATTCTTTGCAATAGTCCTTTTTAAACATAGAGAATATGATATCACTTATAATATCCTATCTATTTTTAGAATCGATAATTATCCTCATAAATTTACACAAAATTTTTAGTGTATCAACTAATTTTTTTAATTAATTAGTTCTCAAAAAACTTTTCAAAAAGTCATTCATCCATAATTTCTCTGCTCGAGCATTTTAACTATGGAGTCTAAGCTATCAAAAAGTGATCTTATTATTATAACTAATATTAATTAATTTCTTAAATTATTTTTAAATGTACAATCACATACCTACCTGCATAATCTCTTATATCCATATAATCTTATTCGAGTGTGTATTAGACTCATTCATGTATCCAAGATGTCACAATATTATTTATATAAATGTAATTGCTTATATAAGCAAGAAATAATTGTATAAGGGATTACATAAGTTTTTAGTCCTTAAACTTTTTTAAATTCAATTTTTAGTCTTTAAACAAAAGTTTAACCGGTCAAGGTTCTTTGCCCTTTTTGAAATTCGACATTTAGTACTTAAACAAAATTAAAGTTTAATTGATCAATGTTTCTCAACTTTGTTTCATTAAGGTTTTTAGTCCCTAAACTTTTGAAAAATTTAGTTTTTAATTCCTAAGATTTTATTAAATAAATAAAAATAATGGGTTCAAACTTTTATTTAGGGACTAACAACTAAAATTCCTAAAATTTTAGAGACCATTACTGGTCAAATAAAAATTCAGGAATTAAAAATCTTAATGAAAAAAATAAAGAAATCTTGATTCATCAAACTTTTATTTAAGGATTAAAAATTGAATTTCAAAAAAATTTAAGGAATAAAATATTAGTTAACTTTGTAAGATCTATTTCATGTTCTTAAATATTATTGCACTATTAGAGAGAAAAACTTGTTAAAATTCCTAAATATAACATGACATTGTATGTTCCACGAAAAATAAAGTTAAGCTACTCCATAAAAGTATATACAGGAAATAATTAAAGGCATGGAAGTTAAGATAAGAAGATGGGTATACCTTTAGGAGGAAGGGCATGAGTGGCAGAAGGTTCAGACATGACAGGCGTACGTGGGTAGCTTGTTGGCATGGGTGGAGGCAGCGAGAACTGAAGGAGGATGCATCGCCTTTTGCAGAACTAAGGCCATTGCAAAGGGTTAGCTTAGCTTAGCTTAGCGAAGGTGTTGGTGCGAAGAAGCATGATTAATTTGGAAGCAATAATAGCTAGATATATAGGTTACAACACAATAAGAAAGAAAGAGGGACTATGCTATATTGCTATTAGTATATAATAATGGCAACATGAACTGAAACAGAAGCTGAAAACCACGTGCCAACTCTATACGCTCTATAAAGTATGATGTATCCCTCTGTTTTTGTTTTCTATATTGACTTTTTGTTTTAGTGTAGAGGGTAAGGGCAAAGAGGGATGCATGGCTGGTAGTAGTGGTGCATCGTAATCGATCATTCACGGTGTTACTTTTGAGGGTGATCGTAAAAAGTTGATGGAAGAGGGCTTATCTTATCAGCTGGGTCCAATACGATAAGTAAGTGGGAGTTGATATGAGGGTCTGCTTTTGATAATGGACATTTTCAAACAATTAACTTCAGGAAGTTACAATAAATAATAAATAATAGTTGAGAAGGCTTATATAAGATGCTAAATAGTTTATTCATGGTAAACCACCACTTTGGTAGTCCAAACTTCTAAGTGTAGAGTGTTGTCACATTAGTATATTTATTTAAAAATAAATAACATGGTTGTACTTATTTTCAGCCACCCCCAACCTCTATTTACAAAAGTACCTTCTTCTTGGTATGTTTGTTTTTTCGTTGTTTTTGTTGCAACGCACTAAGGCAAATGTAATGATAAGAATGTTGTTTTGTTGATAAAATTACTTTCGACTTTACCAACATTTTTTAAACATGCACTGATGCATTATAATTTGTGTCACAATAATTACAACGATAATACAAACATGCTAAAATAAGTTCAAAATAAAATTTTATGATTTCACTTTAGTTCGTAAGCTTAATTGTTTATTGTCACCTTAGTCCCTAAAATGATGTTAATATTAATACCTAATTGACACAACTTTTAAAATTTTGGATTAAAATAAGTGATGAGTTGCTTTCTAAGGAACTTTCTTTTATTACTTCCAAAAACTATCTTCAGTTTTAAAATTTGAAGTTCTTAAAAATATTAGATAATACACTACTTAAAACATTAAATAAATACTAATTTATCATTTTTATTTTTTCTTTTAAAAGTTATCAATTTACAAAATATTTATTGGAAATGAAAATTTTCTATTTTATTTTAAATGATTTAATTTCTACTCCAAAATATATTATATATGATTATATTATAAATTAATGTAACTTCATTTGTTAATTCTAAATTAAATTAATATTAAATATTATTATAAAAATATATCAAAATTTACTAATATTTCCTTTTTATTGCTGTCACTTGCTGATATCTCTAAAAGAAAGGTTAATCAAAGATCCACCTATTAGAGTTGGGAATGGAATCTGAGTATCAGACATGCATATATCTATAGCTTATAAATCAAATGAAGGAATATCCCTCTCAAAGAAAGTCTTTATTTTGACTTAACAATTACCTTGTATATATTAATAATGAATGATCAAATATGAAGCCCTTTGCATTAGTTTTGTTTTCCACTAAAAGGTGTACTTTAGTATGCAACTGGACAGGATGTTTCTGCAATATAATAACTTCAAATTGCCTTTTTGTTTATCCCAAATGCGAAGGAAATTTGTATCTTCTAAATGGAGAGGGACCGACATAAATATAAATGTGCATAGCCTTTTGTCACCGCCTTTATAGGTTTATATATGTGCATGGCCTCCGTTTGTTTATATATATATGCATTTTTTTTTACCTCAATATCAAATTCATTTCCATTTATCAATAGAATTTAACTCAGTTGATAACAGAATGTGAGTATTGTAAATTTTATGGTATTGTGTTTAATTCTTATAGATAAAAAAAACCAATTTCCATATACAAAGAACCTTTTCACTAGATTGGACACTGTCAACTATCAATCTTGAAATAAAATAAAACAATATCGATATCTCTCAAAGAAGGCATTTAAAAGAAATGAATTGGACTAATAAACAAGCACAAGTATTATGTATAATACCTTAATTTTATTGATACGAGCAAATAAAAAACAAACAGAAGAACCAAAAAATAAAATAACTCTATACCGAATTCTCTCTCTCTCTCTCTCTCTCTCTCTCTCTCTCTCTCTCTCTCTCTCTCTCTCTCTCTCTCTCTCTCTCTCTCTCTCTCTCTTAAGGGATACCGATTTCTCTTATAAGGAAAGGGAAACGTTAATTGGGTTGGCTATTTCGATCATCTTCGACCTAGCATCTCATTTTTTTTATATACATTTTAAATGGATCGTGTCATTAATTATATTTCACTTATTATTTTTTGTATAGTTTCAGTAATTTTTCTCTTCAACCCAACAATTTAAAAATAATTACTAAATAGGTGACATCTGAAACTTCATCAAGAGAAACACAAGCCAAAAAAAAACTTCAAAAAAACTTTTTAGACAATGTTTTAAAAATTTAAACACTAACCAATCTATCAACACTCTCCTAGTGAGCTCCCACTCCACAATTCAACACTAATATAGTGCTGTGTCACCTACCAATCTGGCTGCGTTAGAAAGTAGAAACATTTACGAAGACCAATCCTAAGGCAATGGTTTGGCATTCTTATCCATTAAGAGGGACCGAATATTAAAAAAATACTATCTCTATAGTACAGTTTTGTAAGCTTCAATAAGCACAAGACAAGCATCATATAGCATTATTAGCGAATGAGTTGTACTCAACCTACTTTGCATTTATAATTCTTATGTTCCACAATTCGATTATGCAATTTTCTAATTTGTTTTATTTTATTTTTTTAGTTTTCAGTTCACGGTAAACCTCGACCCAATCTAAATCAAGTCATACATCCATTTTAAAAAATAAGATTAAATTACACTCTCATCCATTTAGAAGGCAAATATTACAATGTCTTTCCTTTTTATATACAATTTAGTTCATTTAACTTAATAAAGTTAATCTAAAAAAAACTTAACACTGTTAAAATAAATCATTCTTACATCTCCTAAAAGATGCATGTATTAGAATGTTTACTCCTTATGTTTACATATAAAATAAACTATACATTCTTTTCCGAAAAATTGCAAGTATTATATCTTTCCTTTCCTTTTATGTTAAAATATATAATTTACTCTATTTAGTTTTACAATGTTAAAGACTGTTCTTTAAAAAAATCAGAATATATTTATCATTAATATATATACTAAAATAGATAATTTTTAATGTTTTAATTATTAAATTTCATTTAGTAATAAATTTTCAAAGTAATAGTTTTATTTAAGAACTTATGGGTTTAATAAATATATATATATATATATATATAAAATAAAAATATCAATTCTATTTATTTTAAAATAAAACTTATGAACTAATATTTTTAAAATGTTAATATACTATACTTTACTATAAAATATATAGTAGAGATTGAAATTTAAGTTATATTTAATACAACTAATTAGTAAATGTAATACTTGAAAAATTGATAACTAAAATGTTACCTTATCAAATTATAAATTTTCAATAAAACTAACTATTAAAATATCTAAAAAGTATAAAATGATAAAAAAATAATAAAATTATAATTTATTTTAAAAAAATAAAAAATGAATAAAAATATTAAAGATAAAAATGAAAAAAATATTAAAATTAAAAATTAATATTTAAAAAATACTACTTCAAATAACATTTCAAAAAATATTAAAAATAATTAAAAAAAAACTACTACAAAAAATTGTTTCAATAAAATTTTTAAGCTAATAAAAAATGAAAATTAACTAAAATATATCTTAATATACTTTTATATATACCTTGGGAATCTGCATTTTGACAAAGATGGAAGAGCAGTGGAACCGTTACATCTTTGAGGGGATATTAAAGTAAAAAATATATTTTAATAGTATGTTTTAATGGAAAGTTAATCGATTCTACCAATAATTTTTTTTTTAAGATTAAATTATATTTTTGATCCCTTATTTTTATAACTAAAATTTGTTGTATTCCTTTATCTGTTAAAAGATTATTTAATCATTAATCTCTCAAATTTGAATCATTGTTGCTATTTCGAAACAATGATTTTTTAAAAACTTGCAGGAGTCATTAAATGAATGAAAAGTTATCTACACAATTTTAATTGAAAAGTCATCCGAATAAAGGAGGGATTAGAGACAATGATAGAACTTCATTTATCATTCTATACATTACTCAAAACAAATGAGAAATTTTATTTATAGACATAAATCTACAACTGAAAAAACTCGCTTAATGTATTAGTCTTTTTTTTTTTTGGGGGGGGGGGGGGGGGGGGGGGGGGGGGGGGTTCTCTTGTTTTTGACATCAAGTACAGGATAAGGTTGGCCATTTCGACATTCCTAAAATATATGCAATAAACAATCTTAACAAGAAATGAATCAAAGGTTTAGGAACAGGTATATTTGTTAATAAGGATTTCTTTTTAATTGTGAGAGAATTGGGAACTTGAAAACCCATGAAACAGTAGTACTAGAGAAACAATGGAAGCAATACAGAAGAGAACTTGAAAACACTTGACACCAAAAGGGCGCAGTAGCCATGTTAAGCGAGGCTACTTGTAACCGTGTTTGCCTTCTCCATAAAATATGCACCCAACAAACACCTTCTTCAAGGAATATGAACATCACTTTTGAGAATTGTTTCCGGCGATATATCACAAAAGGAACACTTACTGAGGATCGATTTCTTTTTGTTGGCTAAGAGGCTCAGATGTTATACCTCTAAATGCATCCAGGGTTATCATGCACGATTGCACGAGGTTGAAAATGAGGTGTGGATCACCGAAAAGGGGACAAAGCTTCCTCCATGGGGGGAGAAACTAGCCATCAATTCCCCTTCCCAAGTCACGCAATTCAATGTAGCAAGACTTGGATAGGGGAAGTTTTTCCCAAGATCCTATTATAGATATCATCAGGGAATCAATTCAGAGTTTCACTACATCCGATTTGCCAATACTAGTTAAAAAGCTGCACCCGAAAGTTTCACATATCACCCATGGATGCTCCCAAAGATAATTTCTGAATTTATTGTCTAACAATTCACAATTCCACCGAGGAAAAGTAACCAGTTTTGACAACCACATTCTAATTGAAATAAGCATACACTGGACCTCAAAGAGATGCTTAATCTGATTGAAATTACCATTAGAATGGCAACACTACCGACTAACAGAGATGAATACGAAATAGGTTTCAATTAGTGAAAGAAAAACTCCCATCACATAACATAACACGCAACAAAAACGATATAATCCAGAACACTGAGAATATAAAAAAACCATTTAAACTAATCCAGTTCAGAGAGATTAAAGCAAGAAACAAAAATAACAACAGATCTCAAAATCCTTTTAAAATAAAATACCCTAAAAATTCAAGCGGTGAGAACAACGGCTCCACCGGCCTCCTTGATCTTCTTCTCAGCGATCTTGGAAATAAGCTTGGCCTTGACGACAAGAGGCTGGTTCTGAGGCAAAACCCCTTTACCCAAAACCTTAAAGTAACCAAACTGGGTGACATCGAGCAAGGGTACCTTGTCGGCGGTGGCCTTGTCCTTGGCCTCCTGGGGGAGGAGGGACCACAGCTTGTCGATGTTGATGATCGGATTGTAGAATTTGTTGCGAAGTTTGTGGAAGTAGCGCATACCTACCTTCCCGAAGAAACCGGGATGGTACTTGTCGAAGAGGATACGGTGGTGATGCATGCCACCGGCGTTACCGCGACCTCCGGGATGCTTGCGGTGCTTTCCGATACGGCCGTGTCCGGCGCTGACGTGACCTCTCTTCTTCCTGTTCTTCTTGAACCTGGTCGTCATTTTCTCTTCTCCGCTCCTCTACTCCTCTCTCCCACACTATCTGTTTCTCTCACAGAGCGGCCGCACAAACCAATTAGGGTTTTGGGACTTATAAGCCTGGCTACAGCTCCTGATTTTACTTATTTGCCCCCATCTCACACAGTCACTCACGCGTGTTCACGTTGCTGTTTTTTTAATTAAATAAAATATTTTTTAAGAGAACTAAATAATATATTAATAAGTATAAGTATCCAAATAAATTTAAATATACGTATTTCCAAAAATTCTATGTATCACTGTGCATTGCAATGTTTATTTTATACAAATAAAATTTATAATAAATAAGTATTTCTAAATATATTATAATTAAAATTTTAATTGATAAATATTTTTGTAATTATAATTATATTTTAGATTTATTATGATAAATAAACCATATTTTGCTATATTATTATTATTTCTAATTATTGATTAAAAATAAATTATTGAAATTTAAGTTAGAATTAAATATATTAAAAATGATAAATTGAATGATTAAAAATTGTTAAACATTAGAATCATTAAATTTAAAAAATGAATGATAAAGATGAAAAATAATTTTTTTTAGAATTATTCTTGGAGTAACTTGATCTTTTCTCAACTAACAAATATCATAATATAAATTACTTTTTCATTAATTTAAAATATAATTTATATGCTTAAAATATTAATTTATTAAAAAATTAAAATATAATATATTTTAAATATTTGGAAGTATTTCATTATTATAAGTTCTAGTTGTATAAAATAATTTTTTATTATTGGGATTGTATAATTTTGGTTTTCTTTCTTTCCTGTCAATTAAATTTAGGACTTTCTCTTAGTCTCTCTATAATTTATATATTTCATTGTTTAAGAAAATGTATTTTTGCAAACGTTTTTTGAGAAACTCAATTCACTCCTTTGAGTTTGACTATCCATTGGGATAACATCAAAATAGTAAGGAAGATTAATGAGAAAATGAACTTGGAAATATTACACTTCTCATATTTAGTACAAATTTTAAGAAATTGTATATTACATTCTGAAATCACTAAACACGGACCAAATATGGTTATAGAATATCATGCATTAGAACAAACGCTCCCTACGTATTTACTCAAAACTTATATCTCATCTTTAAAAATTCCAAATTAATAGTAGGGGTTCAAAATTAACATATAAAAGTACAATCCAGCCTTAAAAAATTTAGGCAGAACAAAACACTGATGACTTACTTAGTTTCAATTTTATTTTTTATATTAAAAAAATCTACACAATAGACTTAAATTGGATTGTTCAAGTTGAAAAAGAAAACAATAATAATCACTAAAAACTACTTCAATTAGAGATAATTCTTAAAAGTTTGCATGAACGACGTAAGATCAACTAACCAACAAATACCGTCATAACTATATTTCGTTGTGAAAAACTTATTTACTAGATATTTGATGGGTAGAAGAGTAGAACCAGAGTTGTGAATAGTACAAGTCAACAATAACATCGATAATTCAAACAAAATGACAGTGAAGAATTTGAGATTTTCTGTTTATTTTTTCTTCATTCCATCTTCTTTTCTTCTATTTTCATTCTTCTTCCCTTGTCAAATGAAGGATAAAGACTGTAAGAAAATATTTGATCATCTATTATCAAGCTACTGTTCTTATCAAGTCTATAAAAAAATAAGATACATGTATGAATCATTCATAACACATGCTTTCCGGACTTCAGTCCGTTGAAAAAATAAGATTAATTTTTGTCCTAAAATCTAACAATGTGCTGATTCAAGTGTAATTGTGGTCAAATGCATGCACGTTCAAAATTCAACACCACAACATTTGTAAAACTAAGAATTTGCCCAAAGCAGCACCAAAACTATTGAAAATGCCAGGGCCGCTTCGAACCTAGAGGAATGGCATTGGAACCTGACGTTAAACCTCGATTTCCATAGCCTCCTCGTCCTCTTGAGCGAAAACCTCCCCCTGATCCTACAAAATGATAAGAACTGTTTACAGACCATGCTAATGAAAACCTCATACTTCAGTGTCGAAATGAAATTTTAATTACCAAATTGACCAGAACCAGCTGACCGAACCAATGCAGACAATGCAGGACTCACAGCCTGACCGGCATCTTGTAAAATCTTAATCAGATCCCTAGCAAACTTAGCATTGGCATGTGTAAAAAAGGTGTATGCAGTTCCTTTAGCCCCTGCACGACCAGTTCGACCAATTCTGTGGACATAATCTTCCAAGCTTGTTGGAAAATCATAATTGATCACACATTTTATGTCTTTCACATCTACAAGCAACAAAACAAAACATCATAAGGAATTAAGTGCAAGTTTTAAAAATGGAGAAAACTGCAAAAAATCCTTATCCCTGCACTGTAAGATTCTAGAGATCAAATAGATCAAACTCAACACATTCATTACATCAATGTGCACACCTTAACCTTCCAGGGATAAGGAGCAGCTTCACCATCATGCCATCTACCACATGCAATTATTGACTAAGCATGTATGAGTCAACCGGGCTGCAAAGACAACCAGCTCCATAACTGTGGATGGGGGATCAATCAATTTGACTTATATCTCTTCAGGCAACTCTAACAAATTATTGATAACTAACCTTGTTATGCCAATCATGCAAAACGCCATGCATTAACCCATCCTATGAAATTTACAGGATCACACATGATATGCTACCTCAGAAGTTATAGATCAACATCCAAGCCACATATCAAAGGAACTCTGACAGAGGCATCCATATAACTTGACACCTCTAAAAAATATAGTTTCCAAATTAACAGCAGCAGGCAGTCTACCAACTGCAGCAAAACAGTTTCATCTCAGTATGCAAGTCATTAAACCCTTGGTCAAGTTACAAGCATTTCCAACACACTGACAATATGGCCATGTACACACCCAAACCACAAATTATATAAAGGGGAACTGGACAGCAGCCGGCCGACTCGCCCTATGGTTAAAGTTTTAGACCTAGACCAAAAATCCTAAGCTTCTAAACACAGTGATCCTACCAAGACCCCGTGCAGCAACATCAGTGGCAGTCATTATTGGACTTCTGCCACTCTTAAATTCAGCCAAGACCCAATCTCTTTCAGCCTGGTTTTTATCACCATGGATGGATAGTGCTGGCCATCCATCCACTCTCATTTGTCTTGTAACTTGATCACATCCCTTTTTTGTCTCCATAAATATTAAAATCCGGCTCCCGTCCATCACTTCTTTCAGCAGTCTGATTAATCTGCATTTTCAAGCTAAAGTGTTAATTTGGAAAGCAAAAACATTGGTCACCGTCTGTCTATTATTAGTGATGAGTGATGACACAAACCTATTGTATTTCTCCATGTCTGTTACAACTTCAACAATTTGATTTATAGATTGATTTGCCTTCAGGTATGGTGACCCAATAATTACCTATAATATCATGATATCCCACAGGAAAATGCACACGTCAATAATCACCCAAATGATATTTACTTAAGTCGATTCGGAGCACAAAATATTTTTTTATTTGGAAAGATCAGCAACACACAAATATAGATATCCATAAGTTACAAATGATAGCAAACAAAAGAATAAAAAAGTGGGAACACTATTGCAATAACCTTGTATGGATTGCGCAGAAACTGCCTTGCCAGAGTTTCAACCTCCCTTGGCCATGTAGCGCTCCATAATAATGTTTGCCTATCTGGTCGAATCTGGTATTTCAAATCACAAATGTAACTAACTGAGCCTCTTATACAAAATGTATTAAAATCACACGCCCGCACACATAGGACATATCCAGTGAGAATAGTTCTCATCTTAAGAATGTGAGGACTATAAATCTAAATCATATAACCATACATGAATAGTTAATGCATATAACTTTTTCAAGATTAAAAACTTGAAAAAGTTATATGCATTTATTTATTAATCCCAACCATTTAAATATGATTTAATGGTTTATATTCATCGTGCTTATTTCTCACACTAACCAATAGTTCTCACTTGATATGAGAGACAGACAGAGCATGAGAGGAGCTAATTTTGAACACACTCTCTCTGTCTCTGTGTGTGTGTGTGTGTGTGTAATTGACCTCTATTCCTTCATGACTGACACCAGGCAATATAAGCATTAAGGGCATCCTTTGTAGAATGAGATAAAAAGCAGAGAGACACAAAAAGTTCTGATTATAGAGAATGGGCAAGTAAATCATTTTGAGTTTACTTTTATCCAATGGGAAGTGGGGCCAAAAATTACAACCTGCACTTCAGTAAGGGAGACTGAATGTGGTTGGTAAACTATCGGTAGCACACAAATGGAAATAGATTTGAGGTTTCTTTTCCCAACTACTCAGCACTAACTAGTTACAGGTTAGTTGCAAAAACCGTACCTGGGATACAATTTTCCGTATCTGAGGTTCAAAACCCATGTCTAGCATTCGATCAGCTTCATCCAAGACAAGGTAAGTCACTCTCCGCAGGTTTGTGTGCTGAGCTTCCAACATATCTATTAGACGACCAGGTGTAGCAATAACTATTTCGACGCCTGTCAAGCATCAAAAGTTAGTTATCATGTTCATGTTATTCCAAAAATTATTATCAAAGTACAAAAGGCAAGTAAACCATGTACCTCTTTTAAGCTCCCGAATTTGGGGACCCTTTGGTGCACCACCATAGATGCACGTACTTCTTTTATTTGCCCGAGTCCCAAATTTAAGAGCCTCTTCTTGAATTTGAACAGCCAACTCTCTAGTTGGTGCTAAAACTAAGACAATGGGACCATCCCCATGTGCTGAAAAAGCAGCAAACACATCCATCATACCATAATAAAATGTAAACATAGCATCTGACAGATTAGCAAGGGAATCCAATACATACCCAATCGAGGTTGTGCATAGACGTGCACTAAAGCAGGAAGCAAATACGCCAAAGTTTTACCCGAGCCAGTCTCGGCAATGCCAATTAAATCTCTACCCTTCAGAGCCATGGGCCAACCCTGAGCTTGAATTGGAGTGGGATCAGCAAAACCCAGATTGGCAATAACCTCAAGGCAGTAATCTGACACGAAAAACAACATAACATTCAATCAGATAAAGGAATCAAAGAAGTGACATCAACAAGAACCAAAGGGCAATGCAAGAGCATAAACAAGTAAAATACCAGGAAAATTCGCCTCGTGAAACATCCTTATAGGCTTTGGCACATCGTTCCCTTGCACGGTGATGTCTCTACTGGCACGGTAATGCAAAACTTCTTGCTCAGACATGGCCCTCACGGCAGGGCACTCAACATAGAAGTTCTTCTCAAAAGGGACCAAATTCTTAAAATCCTGCTTCGGGAGTGCAATGTTGTTCAAATCATCCCTAGAAGAACCACCACCGTGTCTACCTCCTCCTCTCGCGTAGCCCCTAAAACCGTGAGCTCCGGCTCTACCACCGCCGCCACCACCACGACCTCTTCCACCACCGCCACGACCCATGTCGTGTTTTCTATCACTCACGTGACCATTGCCCGCTCTGCCACCGCCTCGACCTACGTTGAAGCCTCCGGAAGGAGGCACAAAGGGTGGTATCGGAGCAACGGGTGCGGATCCGAACCCGTTGGGTCCGGGGACGCCGTAGGGAACCGCGCCGCCACGGCCGACGAAAGACGGCGGCGGAATAGGTCCAACGAAATCACTATCACAAGAAAACGATAAAAATAAAAGTTAGTTTTCGTTCAACGAATTGCAAACAGAAAAGTAATAAAATCCATAAACGTACGTACCTGCGACGGCCGCGAAAAGAAGCGGCGTCGGAATATCTATGGTCGTAGGGGTTCATCTCGTTAGGGTTTCGAAAAATGAATGAATTGAAAAGAATGAATATGAGGCCTCCCACTCCCACGTTTGCTATTGGACACTGACAAAAAGAGACTCGGTTGGTTCTTTACTTCTTTTTACTTATTGACACGTCGTGGTTTGCTCGTTTCCATCAAGTTGTACATTGAATCTATTCTCATTTCTTACCACCGCCACGGTTCAAAGCCCCTGCATTTTTGCACCAGTAATCTATTGTGACATTTTTTCACTAATAATATTCTCTTCTACTTTATCTTATGGATATTTTTAATGTCATAATAAAAAAATAAGAGGAATACCAGCACACTCTGACACTTCCCTCAACTTAATTACTCCAAATTTATTAAAAATCACTAATTTAAATAGATTTAATTTAATTTTCCATACAATAATTCTCGTATTATTTAAGAAAAGAGACCTATTAAGATTAATTATTTTAACACATTTCAACCTATCACAAAAAAAATATTAAAAAAAGAATATAAAAAAATTAATACCAACATTTCTCAAAAATAATAAATCGTTAAGTAAATTTTCTAACTCCACGACTTCTTCCTTATTTTAATCCTTAATTGTTTTGAATAACAAAATGCTATTCAAAATAAACTTTTAAACAAACCTTTAGCATCTCGGTTACAACTATGTATAGAATGGTTTATTGTTGTTTTCGAACTTATATTCCAAAATAACATTTCCCTCTGTACTTATTATTAAGTTTAAGATGATCCAATCCTATATAAAAGAAGTTAATTTAAATTATTTTAAATTATATTTAAAATAATGACTTAAATGGGGGTAAGTTGAAAAAGTAAAAGAAAAGAAAAAAAAAGTTAGAGAGCGCAAATAAACATTAGATTACTTTAAGTTGTATCAATCTCTTATCTGTTACTTTTTTTCTTAATAACATATTGTTTTTTTTTTTAGAGACACCATCAAAGATTAAATTTAAATATCTTTTAATAGAAATTCAAACATGATTCACTGTATTGTAAAAGACTAGTGACTTCCAATAAACTCAATCCCATCGGTATTTAATACTGTTTTCTCTTTAATCCAACATGGAGTACATATAAGTAGCTTCATTGTAATTCAAATTAAATAAAGTTGTTTATAAAGTTTACATAATAATACAATAAAAAATTGTGTAATTAATATCTTTTAAATAGAAATTTCCTAGTATCCATTTCACATTGAAGTTCACAATACTTTTATTTCCAAAAATTAATAATATGATATATATGAATTCTCTAATACATTTTTTTTCTAGATCAAAGAGCATAAATATTCATCAATCCACGGGGTCAGAGACTAATCCCACTCACAATGTGTGATTGTCACTGGCTTTAAAAAATTTTACACAGTAAAAATTGAACACGGATTTTCTTATTAAATAAATCGTTTTCACTCATATGAAAATAACATGACCATGGTCTTGTCTAGAAAATTTGGGACCTTAAGCAAATTTTTTATAGAGACGTAATATAATTTTTTTACATTAATATTCTAATGTTACAAACTTTGTAGGAATATTAGTATATTCAATATTTTTTAGATGTAATTCATTTATCATTTTTTCATTAATTGAACTGATTTTTGTATTTTTTACAAATAGTAAAAGAATTATTAAGATTGAATCAATTTTTTAAAACTTTTTTCTTTATTTTTTAAGACCGAATTCATACTTTTTATTTGAGATTTTCTATCACTACACAATATAATAAATAAAATAAAAGACAATAATAAAGTATCTAAACAAAATGACTTTTCAAAGTAAATAAAAAATAGGAAAAATGAAAAAAGAAGCTCTTGATTTTATAGGCACGTTAAATTTGATTGCATAATGATTTTACCGAACTGCAAACAAATAAAATTAATTGTATTCAACCAATTGCAAAACTATAGGCACATTAAAATAACTTTTGATTTTTTAAATTTATTTCAACATTGAAATAATCACAATACTATCTTACACGAATAAGTAGTAGTCAACATGATAGTTAATTTAATTAAATTTACAAGCATGTATATGATAGTAAGGCTAATCATAATAATGCCAAAAACAATAGCTATTATGAGTTATATAAAGTGTGCACTAACAATTGATAAAAAAAAAAAGAAAAAATATGAGACCTAAAGTCAATATCTAACAGTTTACACGATCCTAAGTGGAATCTTACAACAGTAAATCAATCTTTAGGTTAGTTCTATGAGACATTAAGATTCCAGTGATACTTTAGGTCTATGGTTCGTGGGCCCATTTACTTCCTCATGATTGAAAGTTGTGACATGATTTCTAAGAGCATCTTTAGTGGTAGATCTTAAATTGGGATCTTAGACTACTTTTTAGTGGACTTTATAGTACCATATAGGATTAAAGATCTCTCTAATTTTTTCCTTTAATGCTAGATCTCATTTTGAGATCTTAGGGAGAGAGAAAGAGAGATAAAATTTATTCTTTTTTGAACAATATGCAGATCTTGAGGGATCTTGTACAAGAACTCATTCTCCATGTTGGAGATCTCTCCGCTGCCTTTATTGGAAGATCTTGTGAAGATCAGATCTTGAGCTCAAGATCTTTGCTTAAGATCTACCACTAAAGATGCTCTAAAGCTTGATTCATCTAGCAAGTCAGCGCGCTGGACAATTCAAATTCAAACTACTTGAGCAGTTGACTCTCCACTCGTTTTTTGCTAGCGTGAGAAATATACTAGCTACTACCATTATCTTCTCTCACGCACCCTGAGAGCAAGGGAAGGGAGAGTTCAGAGTGAGAGATTATAAAATTAACCAAAACACCCAACCAAATAATAATAATAAAAAGTACAAATATAATTGCTGAATGTTGGCCATGTTAATCTCTAATTGTTATAAATTATACTCAAGGCTACTGAATGTGCACTTTTGCTGTCAAATTAATCTAATTTGCCAATGTGTCTTTTGATGCAATTTCTTGCATGCATTGCTGAAATACATAGCTTCCCCATACAACAGATAGTACAAGAGTTTAGGGAGAACATCAATAGTTGACTGAACTTGCCTGAAAAGCGCATGCACTGAAAGAAGTTGTTTTTCAAGTGACTTTTATTATGTGATGTTATGCCGTAGGATACCAAACCATTTATGTAAGGGTCTGTTTCGTTCCTTTAAAACGGATGTCCAGTAACAATGCCAGAAATCAATGTATGATCAAACTCTCTCTCTGAAGGTGTTTATGAAGATTAAAACAACTCCAGGAAGAAGATCACAGCACAAACGAACCTCAAATTGGACGTGGGGTGTGTGCACTGTGAGAATGGAAAAGAGAAAGTAAAAGTATGTGTGTACCTTGCACCTTTGGTGAGAATGGCTATTTATGCTTACTGACATGTGGAAAAATAAGGAAACTATGCCAATTCTTGATCATGATCTCCCAAAAGATGAACAAATATTCTGGATATTCAGTGCAGAAATATTCTTCCATATCTTTCTTGATTCTATAATTATTTAGGACCCAATCTCCCCTAATCTTGCCATTAATAACTTGATACCAATTGCATTGGGCTCTTTGGCCTTTGGCCCAATATAAAATATCCGTAACAGTTGCCCCTCATCTCGGTTATTGAGTAATCTGAATGACCGAGGTGACTACTTTGAGCTTTAAATTTATGACTGAGATAATTATCTCGGATAAGTCGGCCTCGTTTATTAAGCTTCTGAGATGTTTTTCTGGATCTTGCGTTTGCTGCTCCTGTGGAGCTCGGATGTTATGGCTGCTTGTTCCCCCAAGAGCCGACCTCCTTTTCTGATTACGGCCGAGATAGTGAAGCGTTTTTCTCCGCTAAGTCAACCTCTTTTTCCTGATCCCAAATTCCAATGTAATGAAGTGTTCTTGCAGTCGTTTGGACATATGAAACGACGCGCCTCTCTGGCATTTAATGCTCTGTCATTTCTTTGCACGTTCTAATCATGACTATCCCTTGCCATTGTCTGTTTTGCCCCTGTCTCTTGGTTAACTGGTCACAATTGCCCCAGTAATTAAGCACGTTTGTCAGTTACCCATTATTTTTAATTCAAATTTCAACGATTACCATTTTTTAATTTCGTGAGTTTCGGCGGTTACTTTCCACTCTTATAGACCATACCTTGTCATTTTCTCCCACTGCCTCAAAACTTTTAGTTTATTTCCCTCCTGTTGCTTGCCTTTGCTCTAGCATTCTGCTCTTTGCCCTCGCATTTGGTACTTCATCCTTTCTTCTTCAAAAACTCCTCAATCCAGGTTCGTGATTCTGCATTTCTTTTTCTCCTCATTGTTCTTTTTGTTTTATTTTGGTGGTTCTCTTTCCCCTTAGACCTCTCTTTCTGGGTTTTTGCCATCTTTTTCTGTTCCTATTCATTTTCATCCCTTATTCTTCCTTTCTTGATTGTTTGAAGCCTGTCATAATCTTGTAGCAATGAAACTCACTCCTGAGGAAGAGGCTCGTATTGTCGAGAGAATCACCCCTTATTTTGCCTTTTGGTTATTTGGTAAATCCCTCACTGAGGAGGATAAAACCAAACGCTTCCTTCGAACCCCCACTGGTGGTTCCAAATCTTCAAAAAATCCTTTAGCTAGAAAACCTCCTCCCTCAAAAGCTGCAACAGGTTCTTCTTCTAAAGCTGTAGAGGGTTCTAGTATAGGGTCCAATAGGGAATCTAGGGGTCGCCCTGTGACCCCTCCCGTTCTTCCTTCAAAGCCACGTCCCTTAGAACCTCGTTCTGAGACTCGGTTTGAACCGTGCACGAGATGCATGGATAGGTTCATGTATCTAGCCAGCTCGGGTTTTGACAAGGATGCCGACGACGTGCTAGATGCGTGCCGGCACAACTCTGTAGTCGTCATTCCACCACTGCCTCGGCCCAGAACCGAGAAGCTACCTGAAACTATCTCGGTGTCGGCTAACTCTTCACGTCTTGCCGTCGATTTTCCAGGTACCTTTGCTGATTATTTTCTTTTTTGTTTTGTCGTAGGTTATCATGGAAGTCACTTCTATGGAAATCGTCGAAGAGTCTCGGTCGAGCGGTTCCCATACCGACAACCCCTCTCCAGACCTGATAGCCAGATTCCTTTGGGTTACCTATGAGGTTCTTAACACCTCGTCATCCATGAGTCTGGAGAGCATAGCCGCCCTCCCTATAGGGAATCAAGAAGGATTCTCAATTCGCCATCCCGGCCCTCACGTGCCAATCTGTTCTAGTGTCAAATAGGGCGAATCTAGCTTTTTCTTTTTCTGTGCCGATGTGGTCACCCGCTTGGGTATCCGTTTTCCCCTTTCCGAGTTCGAGATGAAGCTCCTAAAACACCTGTCTCTGGCCCCTTCACAGCTTCATCCAAATGGTTGGGCTTTCGTAAAATCCTTTGAGGATTTATGTGTAAACCTGGGAATACCGTGCGCGGTTCCCGTCTTTATGTATTATTTTTCCGCTCAGACTGGCCGTTTTGGCCGAGAGCCTTCTAACCGAAAAGGATGGACTTCCTTGAGGAGTCGTCCTAAGCACAAACTTTTTCCCCTTTTTACTGATTCTTTTAAGAGGTTCAAAAATAATTACTTTAAAGTCAGCGCCAAACCCGGCCAACAACCTTTCTTTCTTCAAGGGCCAGAATCTCCCGGGGTAAAGTGGAAATTTCCACTTTACTGGTCCCGTGCCCATCATGAATTCCAACCTCTTTTCTACAATCGAGACGAGACCGGGTTGTTGGACGAGGACGTTTACTCGGTCATCCAGATTGATGCCTTCCGGGAAAGCCAGGGTTTATGTGAAATCCCACCGGCTCTTCTTGACTGTTAGTCTAATTTATAAAGTATATTGTATTGCTTTTCTATTTTTGTTGTTTAACTTATTTGCGCAATTTTGCAGCTGTTAAAATGGAAGGCCAATCTGGTGATCTGAGAGCTCGGTCCCAGAAAACCTCCGGTGCCCCAAGGCCGGCCCCCGAAGTCCCTTCCTTCCTCAAAAACCTCAAACGGAGGAAGGTGACCAAGCCGACCACGGGGACGGCCGTTACCTCGGCCGAAATGGTTCTTCCAATTTCTACTGTCCCGGCTCTTGTTACTTCCGATCTCGCCCCTCCTGTCGAGGTCACTGCTCCTCCTCCTTTTGCCCTGGTTGCTGATCTCCCGGCTGCTGAGTATTCCACCGCCGTGCTCCCTGAAGTTATGAAGTTAGAGCTCGGCCACTTATGGGAACGGGGGGCCGAGGAGTTTTTCCCCTTCGTCCAGGCTCCCAAACGCTTCACCGACTCTTCTCGGCTTTCTGAAGATGATGTCCGACTGCTCCAGCAGATGCAGTTGCATGCCTACCAAACGGCTTCTCTTGTTGACTGTCTAGTTGTTACTAAAGACAGGTGTAACAAGAACAAAGAGGAGCTTGCTGCCGCCGGCGTCAAGATTCAGAAGGCCGAGGAGGACTTGATTGCCGCTCGAATCGAGACTCAGCAAGCTGCGGAAGATTTGCGGCTTGCCCGAGTTGAGTTTGAGCGAGATCTTTAAGCGGCCCGCTTCGAGACTCAGCAGGCCCTCGCCAAAGCCGCCCTTATGACTCAAAATGTAAATTAGGTGAAAACCTTGTTTGAGGGGGCCCAGGCGGAGGCTGAGAATGCTAAGTCCAAGCTTCTGGAGGCCGAGAAGGAGACGGCTGAGCTGCGGGAGGCATTGTCATCGGAGGCCGAAGATTCCTTCAACAACGCCCTTGCTCAAGTTCGATGCCTCGACGCCGGGATTACTCTGAATAGTGAAGGGCTGCATTTTCAATCCTTTGTTCGGGATGATGCAGTCGTTCCTTACTTCGATCAAGAGGATTCCGTCGCTGAAGCTGAAGACTTAGCCGAGGTCGGAGCTGAAGAGACCTCGGCTCCAGCGGGCGGTGCTTGAAGGGCCAGGATGTCGATTTTATTTTGTATATGTTTATTTTTATTTGAACAATTGCTTTGTTTCAAACAATTTTTATATTTTGGAAAATATAGTTATTTCCCATATTATTGTTGTTCGGTAGAACTTTTAAGTATGCGCATTTAAATATTCATTTGGCTCCAACGACCAAGTATAATATCGACCGACTTACACGATGTTTCTCGGTTCTTGTTCTTCGTCCTAAGTTATCGTTGGTGTATCACGACCACTTTGGATCGTGCCAACCTGATCAGGGTTTGGAAACACCTCGATCCGCATGGAACGGTATATGAATATTGCTTAAAAAGCCACAGTCAATGTATGACTTATATCGAAATATATTTTTCAAAGGAAACTGTCAATTCATGACTTGTTTATTTATAAATATCAATTTTATTAGTTTCTATGATTCCGATGAAATAGATTACATGAAGTGGGGGTGTCAAAACCGTTGGCCGCCACTTTTCTCAATTAACGGAAAACACATAGATAAAAACATCAACTATAATACGTCTTCAATTTGTCGGCGTTCCACGTACGCTTAATTACCTTCTTATCCAATGTTTCTAACATGTATGTATGGCCCTTCCCAGTTGGCCGCCAGCTTTCCATCCTGAGCATTCTTATTGCCAATGTCGGCCCTCCTCAAGACCAAATCACCTTTTTCGAAGGATCTCGGTCTGATCTTCCTGTTGAATCTTCTGGCCACCAACTGCTTTGCGGCCACATCTAGGATATGTGCTTGAGCTCGGGTTTCATCTATCAACTCCAGCTCGCTGATTAAGGCCTTAATGTTAGCTTCCTCTCTTCCTTTGAGCATCATCATTCTCCTCCAAGAGGGCTGTCCGATCTCGACCAGAATCATGGCCTCACACCCGTAAGTCATTCTGAATGGGGTTTCTTGAGTGGATGATTGAGCCGTGGTCCTATGAGCCCACAAGACATAGTACAACTGTTCTACCCAACTACCTCCGGCATCGTGCATTCTCTTTCTGAGTCCTTCCAAGATAACTTTATTAGCAGCCTCGGCCTGGCGATTAGACTGTGGATGCTCCACGGAAGAGAAATGGTGCTTAACATGGAAGCTGACCATCATCTCTCTGAACTTCTTATCGGTGAACTGAGTTCCGTTATCTATGACGATCTCGGCCGGGATCCCGAATTTGGAAATGATGTTCCTTTCAAAAAACTTCTAGACTCGGGCTGAGGTAATGGTGGCTAACGGCTCTGTTTCTATCCACTTAGTGAAATAATCAACAGATACAATGAACCATTTCAGCTGACCCTCTGCAGCCTTGAATGGACCCAACAGGTCCATCCCCCATTTGTAGAAAAACCAAGGAGAGGTGATAGTTGTCAACTCGGATGGGGGGACCATATTACCTTAGCATGCTTTTGACAACTCTCGCATTTCTTCACATGATCCTGGGCATCCGCCTTCATAGTCGGCCAAAAGTATCCGGCCCGAATAGCCTTCACTGCCAATGCCTTCACCCCCATATGTTGGCCGTTGATGCCCTCATGTATCTCGGTCAATATATATTCTGCTCGGTCAGGCCCAACATAGAGTAACATGGGGTGTGTGGACCTTTGCGGTACAGCTCACCCTCTAGAGTGGTATATAGAACGGCATCTCTGATCAGCTTCTTGGCCTCAGCCTCGTCGTCTGGGATTACTCCCTGCTCTAGGTATCTGATTATAAACTGCCTCCAGTCGGACCCTGCCGATATCATCATGATGCAAGTGGGATAAGCCAGCTCCTGTTGGACGATCGTTAACCGCCCGCGACTTTGGTGCTCGCTAGCTTAGACAGTATATCGGCCCTCATGTTTTCTTCGCGGGAAATATGGGAGATGATGACTTCATAAAACTCGGCAATGATCTCCCTGACCCTGGCCAAGTACTTTATCAACAAGGGTCCCTTGACCTAGTATCTTCCTTCAATCTGGGCCGCAACAAGTTGGGAATCTGTGAAAACTTTCACCTTCTGTGCTCCTTGCTCTCTGGTCGAGGCCAGTCCGGCTATCAAGGCCTCATACTTGGCCTGATTATTTGATGTCGGGAAATTGAGCCGCAGAGACTGTTCAACCAATACTCCCTGTGGACTCTCTACTATAATTCCTGCTCCGCTCCCCTTTGTATTAGACGATCCATCCACAAAGAGGGTTCAGACTTCCTCATTGGCCAAGTTTGACGAGGTGAGTTCAACCAAGAAGTCGGCCAAAGCCTGGGACTTGATTGCATGTCGGGCCTCATATTTCAAGTCAAACTCGGACAACTGTATTGCCCAATTCATCATTTTTCCTGCTAAGTCCGATTTGTGAAGAACCTGCTGAATTGGTTGGTTAGTTCGTACTACGATAGTTTGACCTTCGAAATATGGACGGAGTCTTTTGGCTGCCACTAAAAGTGCGAAAGCCACCTTCTCCAACTTCTGATACCTCAACTCCGAGTACTTCAAGGCTCGGCTTATGAAATACACGGGCAACTAAGTCTTGCCGTTTTCCCTAACCAACACGGCACTCACCACTTCCTTGCCCACTGACAAGTATAGTATCAGTATCTCACCGGGTTCCGGTTTGGACAATACCGGTGGTGAGGAAAGACACTTCTTGATCTCCTGAAAGACGGCCTCATACTCCAGACTCCATCCAACCTGGGCTTCCTTCTTTAGCAGTCTAAAAAATGGAAGGGCCTTTTCTGTTAACTTAGGGAGAACTCTCGTCAACGCCGCCAGCCTACCAGTCAGCTGTTGCACCTCCTTTTTAGTTGCCGGAAACTTCATGTTCAGGACTGCTGCACACTTGTCCGGGTTAACTTCAATACCCCTATGGGTCAGCATAAAACCCAGGAATTTTCCCGTCATTACTCCGAAGGCACATTTGAGAGGGTTCAGCCGGATGTTGTTTTCTCTCAACTTGCTTAAAGTCTCCTCCAGATCTCGGACATGATTTCCGCTCGAATCTGTTTTAACGATCATGTCATCTATGTACACCTCTATGTTCCGGCCGAGCTGTTGGGTAAAGACCTTATTCATCATGCGCTGATAGGTGGTCCCGGCGTTCTTCAAGCCAAAAGCCATCACATTGTAACAATAGTTTGCTTCCCCTCCTCTGAAGGCTGTCTTCTCCCGATCTCCCGGATACATTGGGATCTGATTGTACCCGGAGTATGCATCCATGAAAGACAACAGCTTGAACCCAAAAGAGTTATCCACCAGCTGATTGATGCTCGACATTGGATAGGAGTCTTTGGGGCAAACTTTATTAACGTCAGTATAATCAACACACACTCGTCATTTGCCGTTAGGCTTTTTGACCATTACCACATTGGACAGTCATGTAGTGTATTGGATTTCTTGTATAAATCCAATATCCAACAGTTCCCGGATATGTCTCTCCAATGCTTGTTTCCGAACAGGGCTGAGATTTATTTTCTTCTAAGCCACTGGTTTTGCGCCAGGGTACATAGACAATTTGTGGCAACAGAATGCGGGATCTATCCTAGGGATTTCTGAAGCTTTCCAGGCAAAAACATCTCGATTATCCTTGAGACATTTTGTCAACTCGACCCGTGTGACTGGATCAGCTATCATCCCAATCTTGGTGACTTGGGTAACTTCTGGGCCGATCTGAATGTCCGTAAGTTCATCTGCTGGCTCGGGCCTCCATTCCTCCACCTTTTCTCGCACGTCGAGTTCCACCAGGTTTATGGGCTTTACCTTTTCTCCAACTTCTGGTGCTTGGTGGACATCAAAATATCCCACTTATGCAGTGTGGGTCTTCCGAGAATAACATTGTACGGGGAAGGAAACTCCCTCACCACGAACTTAACTCTTTCTGACTTGAAACCCTCTTTTGTCCCCAACGTAAGCCGCAACTCAATGGAGCCTCTGAGTACGGTATTCTCGCCATTAAAGCCCGATAGCACTGTTTGACATGGCTTCAGATCTTCTTCATCCAGGTTCATCTTTTTGAATGCCGCCCAGGATATGATGTCGGCACAACTGCCGTTATCAACAAATATCTTCTTAACCCGGCAGTTGGCTATAGTCCCGGTTATGACCAGGCCGTCTACATGTCCAGGTATCACATCCGCCAGGTCTTCTTTGGTAAAATAAAGCAAGGGTGGCTCAGTCCTGTCACTGGTGGTCTTGAACTTAGGCTGCTCCCTCAGTGTCAGGACTTTCCTGAGGTATTTGCGGCGTTGATTGGCCGTGTTACCTCCTCCTCCCATAGCACCAGTAATGACATTGCACTCGAACTCTGGCTCTGGGAATTCCTCCTCATCTGTCTTCTTCCTCTTCTCATCTCGGTCTTTCTGATCATTATTGGGATTGCCCTTGCGTTTTCCTTGCTGCCCCTGGGTTTTAATCACTTACCGCCTCAACTTGCCTTCCCGAATGAATTTTTCTATAGCATCCCGCAAGTCTCAGCATTGATCAGTGGTGTGTCCTGGACCATTGTGAAACTCGCAAAAGCGAGAATAGTCAAGGTCAGCCTTCTTGAACTCAGGCCGAGGTCGATCTACTTTTTTCATCTCGATCAAAGCTACTTCCCTCCATACTTGTGCTCAGGAAGTGTTCAGCGGGGTATATTTGTCATACTTGGTCTCATACCGTCCCGGCCTATGGCCGATATCCGGGTTCCTGTTTGGGGGAGCATTCCCAGGATGTGGGCGATGTTTTGGCGGTAATCCCTTCCTCTTAGGAGCATTGTTAGCAATCTCCATCTGTTCTAACTCCAGATACTTCTTTGATCGAATTCTGAATTCCAGCAAAGTCTTAATCGGGTCCTTATAGATAGATTTCGCCAGCCGAGACGATCCGCTGAGCCCAGCCGACAACAGGTGGACGTGCACCTTCTCCTTCAGGCCCTGCACTTGCAAGGCAGCTTCCTTAAATCGGTCCAAATAGCTCTGCAATGACTCCCCCGGATGTTGGCGGATCTTCCCCAAGACAAACTCGGACTTCGGCTGTTTCTTGCTCGTTGCAAAGTTGAGCAAAAACCTCTAGCCGAAGTCCTCAAAGTTACGGATTGACTGGGGTGAGAGTGTGTGAAACCATGTCTAGGCAGCACCGATCAAAGTGGTAACAAAGATTCGGGAGATTATCGGCTCATCAATCCCCGTACACACATCTGCATGTCAAACTCATCAATGTGCACCTGCGAATCTTGACTACCATCATATTTGGACAGGAAAAACCCATCGAAATCTTCAATAAAACGAACATTAACGATCTCGTCCACAAATGGGCTATTGTTATGCTGTCCACATCGATACTTCCTCCTGTATACCTCGGCCCCTCCTCCGGCTTGGCTGGCCGGGATGCTCCTGACGACGGCCTGGCGAGGAATCTCAGCCCTAAAGGGCACATTGCGCTGCTTTGGGTCGAGTTCTGGCTGACGAGATGTTTCTCCTGGTTCAAAGTGAGGGTTCTGCTCCGATACCCTGACCTCTGTGTCGTGTGTCGGGATCTCCATGCGGCCGAGGCGCTGTTCCACCTCATATCCCCACCTCGCACAACGTTCATCTAGTTGTGCAATAACAAGGTTCATGTCTTCCTGACGCTGAAGAGCGTGCCAACGCTCAAGTTGCTCGATCCGAGTTAAAATAGACTGCAGTGCATTGTTAGTGAGGCACTGCATCGACTCATGCTCCATCTCGGCTGGCGCGGGGAGTGCATTCCCCGAGTCTGCGCTTGAGATGATGCAGTGTCCGTGAGTGCGTCTTCAACCCGGACGGAGAGCGACCTCCTACGCACGGGTGGGTCTTTATGCTGGTGTCTTCTCGTGTTTATCATGGTGGGAGTCGAAATTTATCGTTCCCCACAGACGACGCCAATGTTCCATTCCTTAAAAACGGATGTCCAGCAACAATGCCAGAAATCGATGTATGATCAAACTCTCTCTCTCTCTGAAGGTGTTTATGAAGATTAAAACAACTCCAAGAAGAAGATCACAGCACAAACGAACCTCAAATTGGACGTGGGGTGTGTGCACTGTGAGAATGGAAAAGAGAGAGTAAAAGTATGTGTGTACCTTTCACCTTTGGTGAGAATGACTATTTATACTTACTGATCTGTGGAAAAATAAGGAAACTATGCCAATTTTTCATCATGATCTCCCAAAAGATGAACAAATATTCTGGATATTCAGTGCAGAAATATTCTTCCATATCTTTCTTGATTCTATAATTATTTAGGATCCAATCTCCCCTAATCTTGCCATTAATAACTTGATACCAATTGCATTGGACTCTTTGGCCTTTGACCCAATATAAAATATCCGTAACAGGGTCGGACACTAACACCTCGCTGTTATAAACCAAGGTAACTTCACAGGAACTCGGTGCATGTTTCTTTATGAACTCTCTTTTGCTCAATTTGTTATTGCGCCTATTAAAAATAACAAATTAGAGAAAGAAGGTAAATAATCTTTAACCTTTAGCAAATCCTTGTGACAGTCTTATCAAGGACACTTTCTTCTAAAACAGAACGCGTGATTAACTGGTTTTCTGACAAATTATAGTTGCATTACCTGTTAGTGTCAAGAAGGATAAAATTTTACACCCTTTGTCATTCATTTGTGACTTTGTCATTCATTTGTGAATGAAACCCAAGTAGTGATAGCATACCGTGTGTATGGTAGTTTTTTGATTCCGATGACAATGTTGGTTATGTTAAGAATAGAGATGTGGTCCAGAATTGCTTTTCCCGTGTCATTGCTTTCCAGGAGCAACGTTTCTGCAGTTAACTGGGAGGAGAGGAAAAATCACGGAGACAAATAGGAAGGGATAACAAAAAATGCAGAATTAGATTAATTTTAGCATATGGTTTTTGGTCTAACTCTAGAGATATCATAAAGAGTCATAAAGTTATCAAGTCAGTAGTACCTTGGCTTCATTACTCATCCGAATGTACTTTTGCAAAAGATCCTTCCTCTTGTTGTTCACCTCATTCACGTATAGTCTCACTTGTTGCGGGCTCAGTTGACTTCTTTCAAACTTTCCAACTATCAGATATGTCATTACCACCAAGCACATATCATTTGAGGTTTGAATTTTGAAATTCAGTGGTGGTTTAGATGTATTGTTGATAGACAATGCACAATTTTTCATAGGATGTGCCCTAGGTCCAAGTAGATGATTTTTATAGAATAGATAATTTATATATTATCCATTTGATGTTGTTTGGTTTTATTTTAATTTTCTAAAATATTAGATAGTGACACATGTTTGATTGTCATCCATTAGGGTTATTAAATAATGTAAGATTTGCATCTATTAGGTATTAAATGAAGAAATTTGAAATTAATCTTGTTTATCTCTTTATGGCTTTTCTTTAGTCTTTTTTGGTGGTTTATTATGGGGTTACAGAGGATGAAGGTGGGGAATTAATAGTAATATTAAGGGGCCAACTGAGGAGAGGAAGGAGCAGCTGTAGCCACTGCAATGGAGGGGAATGGTCCTAGGGAGAGTAATAGAGATGACTGTGTTGTTGGTGGTAGTGGTTGTGTCAGCGACCGCGACTAGGGTTGTGATGGCCACCAGTAAGCATGAGTCACGAAGGCATAGATCGAACTATGAAAACACCAATGGTCGAATGCTGAAAAAACTACATTTTTTCTACTCCTAATAAAATACCATAAAAGACTAGATAAACACTATAAAGAGATAAACAAGATAAATTTCAAATTTCTTCATTTGATACCTCAATAGGTGCAAATCATACAATATAATAACCCTAATGAACGACAACTATACATGTGTCACCATCTAGGATTTTAGGAAACTAATAAAACCAGATAACATCAAAATGATAATATCTAAATTACATAATCTATAAAAACCATCTATTTGGGCTCTGAGGTCCATCCTATCAATTTTCGTATACTCGTGCTACAATTTATATGCAACACCATTTAATATAGCAATGGCATATTGGCATTGTCTTAACAAAGAGAGAGCAGAATACTATAGGATGATGTGTAGGAGCAATCACATTCTCTCTAAAGAAGTAGGTGTCAGTGTCACTAGAACATATTCCAAAGGAAAAGTTCATACAAGCTAAATCTGTTTTCTATGGCAAAGGGTCTGTTTGGATGTTAGATTTTCTAGAAACACTTTTAGAAGAGAAAAATAAGGAAAGAAAAAATGAAATGAACTTTTCCACAAGTAAAAATAAGCTCTCCATTAGTTAATTTGTAGATGTCATCTCATCTTTTAGAGAAGCTACATTGGTAAGCTTCTACAAATTAGCTAATGGAGAGCTTATTTTTACTTATGGAGAAGCTCATCTCATCTTTTTGCTCTTATTTTCTTCTTCTAGAAGTGCTTCTAGAGAAACTTACCCAAACAGATCCAAAGTACTTATCTACTGAACTTAGATGGAAAAGTCTTCCTATAGAAACGAGAATGAAAAAAATGAAAAGATTAGTTGTTACCTGGCGTAGGAATCAAGGTGATTGGAGAAGAGACATGGATAAGAAAAATCCGGGAAACGGGAGAAACAGCATGATCAAGGGCCCATTTCGCTACATTCAATTCATCTTTGCCTACAGCCACATAAAGATCGTCAACTCTTCTATCTTTGTTGCTTATGCTCTTGCCATCTTCAACTATCTCCACAATTTCTGTTGTCAACGATTGTCTAGAATAGTGGCCATAGTCACCGTTTTCTTCTTCGCCATCAACCTCATCATTAACTCTGATTAAACCTTTGATTTCATCAAATGCTCTAGAAACTTCAGGAGTCACAGTTTCTTGGGAGTTATAGCCGTAGGAATCTCTGCCATTAACAACATTATTTCTGTCACTTCTCTTGAGATTCGCAAATGCCTGTGCAGTTTCTGACAACCATATTGATCTAGAATAGTAATCTTTTTGCTTCTCTTGCGGTGCGATTCACATCTTCCATATCTCTGCTTCTTTGTCTTAACTCTCAACTTCCCCCACAAACACATTACAGATGAGGGTAGGAATAGAAAGAGAATGAATTAGTTTATTCTAAATTGGCATTACATGAAGGCTTCGTTGCTATCAAGTATCAAAGCCTCAAACTAAGTGAAGAAAGGAGATTCTCTTTTGTCAATTTAAGTAAATAAACTCTTTTGTCAATATCAGCAGTTTATTGGACATGTCTGGATTCTATGCCGACCATTTTTGCCTTTTTTTTGGGCAATAGTGTCCTTTGGCTATTTAGTTGTAACAATGTAGGCGTCTTGCTATAATCGCTATAACTTTGACCCCTTCATGATTAGCTTAGGACCATATCATCTTTACCTATGGACCTCTAATTCTGATAGGAAGGTTTTGGTGTCCTTGTATTTGAGAAGTATAGCATAGTCTCTATGATTATAATGGTATCAATGGAATGCATGCATTACATTCTCTAAAGTAACAATGTATCATGATCACATGGATCGATGCCTGGTTTAATGCCAGCTATCTTTGAAGTTTAGCATGCTTTACGTACCCTTCATGATCAGAAGAAAAAAGACAGCAGCAAAATCAATCAGCTAGTACAAATTTCCGAAATGTTATTTGCAATAATATACGGGGAATAGTTTATGTTGCTAGCAATGTAATAACCTTTACTTGATGTCAATGCTAAAATCCCCGAACGTCTTAAGCTGTCGTGTATCACATTTTAAGGATATATAATAATGACATTGTTTACTTAAGGTGTTAACATTTCAACAACGACTCTTGGCACATCGTATGAAATAACAATCATTTGAATGTACTAGAAAAGACCTTTATCTTACTCCGATGAGATGCAATAAATCTGGAATATTGTAAATATATAGTCCTAACTTTAACAGTAAGTTTGATTAAAAAAAATAATGAAATTATAGCAATAAGGAACCAGTAGTACCCATCCTTGCTTACCCGACCCTGACCCATCACACTCTGTACAAGAAAACTAACAATAAATATATCCTCTTTCACACCTTTTTCTTATTCTGGGACTGTATGGAAGAGGTTCTAAAAAAATTTTAAAAAATCTTAGTCACTAAAACTTAAAAAAATCTAATGATCTAAAATTTACTTTCCCACAGTGGAAAAAATCTTTACTTTTGCACCGCTGAATACGTAACCAAAAAACTTCCCACTGAAACTCAAACAAAAGACCAGATCCAACATAGAAAACCCCACCCAATATATCATCCTGCAAAACACAAAGAATATCATGTCAGGGAAACAATGCAAGCACCAGGATTCAGCCTCCATTTGCTAAAAGAATATCCGGACCACTTTGAAGTGCTCCCTTAAGCCAAGACAATGATATCATCCAGCATTTTATGCTTGTCAAAAAACTCCACTCTGAACCCGCAATTATATCTAGTCATTCTAAATTGTCCTAACCGTGGAGCTCCAAATTAATCTCCAAGCTTTTCATTTGCTCTTTGGAACCCAAAGAAGAGAGCATGCTGCAAAAAGTGAGCACCAAATTAACATCCAAATTGTGACAAATATATGATTACAATGCAATAGGATTGTTCATTAGTTAGATTATTCATTGGTTTGATTCAACTATCCTGATCATATGAACCAAATCACTTCAGTTGTTGATTTTTTTAATCGTGTTTGATCCGAACTAAACCAATAAAACCTAATTTATGTTGGTTTGGTATTAGGTTTATGTTTTACAACTTGATCACCCAAACACCCGCGATATTCACTTCTTTATTATTAATTTATCTTTTATTTTTTATTCTGTACAAACTCTAAAACTAGATTTTAAATATTTTTTAATTTTTCTGGATTCGATTTGAATTGTTCCATGTAATAAAAATGATAGAAATCAGTTTTTTTTTTTTTTTATGATATTATAGTCAATAGACTTGAACCAAAGCTCCTCATTCTTGACCATGTTGGTTTGGTTCAATTTTGACCAAAATAATGGTCACAATTGAACTAATCAATTTTGATTGGTCTAATTTCTATTCTCAATATGGGTTGTTTAAGAAAACTCTAAACAAAGTTGCTTTTTTTTTTTTCCTGAAAAAAAATACATGGAGTTACTTAACTTAAAGCAAAATTGAGTATAATTCTCAAGTATTTGGGACCTACAAAATTAACTTAAGAACTCATTTTAATAATCTTAATATTGAAATAATTTTTTTGTGTAAAGTGTCTAAATCTATATAAAATTATAAAACTTACAAAATTAAAATAAGTAACTTATTTAAACAATTATATATTTTAATATGTTGACGTTCTTAAAAGTTAAAATTGAAGCAAACAGATAAGTCAAGCAATGTGCATATTTTAAAATGTAATATATAAAATTATTTTATTATAAGTCATAAATTTCAAATAAAAAAGAGAATGAATATTTTTTAATTAAGTATGAGTTATTTTAAATATAATAAATATTATAATTTATTTAATTATTATATTGTTTTGATTTATATTAATATAAAAAAAAGTGTATTAAAAATTATCCTTAAGGCACTTAACCCGGATACACCTCCAATACAAATATCACATAGAGGGTAAATTTAATTTTTGTTTTAAAGGTGAGCTAAGGAAATGAGAAAGAGATAGGACATCCCAATTATGTTGATTTTTTTTTTTTTAATTTGAATAAACAACTTTCTATTATTTTTCGTGACTGGAATATTTCTGTTCAGCATATTCCACGTGAAGCTAACGGCGTGGTGCCCTATTTGGCGGTCTTGTGAACTTGCAATTTGCATTTTCCCCAGACTTGGATTATCCCTCCTCTGGAGTCTGGAATGGATTCTCGTGATGCATTTTTAAGAGACAAACTTTTTGTCTCTTAGACTTTTGTTTTGTTGCCTTTCCTCTTTCGTGATCAAACAAAAAAAGAATATACAACTTAGTTCATTGCTTATTAAATAAGTGCTTAACATGTAAGCATTTATGTATAATTAAGTTGTTCCTATAATCTAAAATGAAATTCATATAAGCTGTTTGCTGTTCCTATAAACATCTGAAAATTTTATTAAAATAAGCTGAAATCTACTTATAAGCATACTATAAACTATTTTAATAAGTTCTCAAATATTTAAACCATAAGATAATCTAAAAAATTCGACAAGCACCCAAAGTATATGTGATTCCTTATGTTAAACATGCCATTGGGATTTCATTTACTTGATACTGATAGATTGTAACTAGGATAGACCTGATGGGTCACAGAGTATCCTGCAACTAAAAATAGAGTTGAGACGAACCAGAGTCTCAAGACACTGTTAATCACACAATTAGCCAGGTAAGTGTATCGTGGGAGTCTCTCCGTTCTATGCAACGGTGACTAATTAAATAACCACACGCTTTCCTAGACACCAACGGTGTAATTAACTTTATCTTGATTCCACCGGTAAGGTAAGCAAAAAATACACCAATTTAAGTGACACACAAGATTTACGTGGAAAACCCAATTTGGGAAAAACCACGGGCAAGACCAGGAAAGATTTTCACTAAAAGAAGAAAGATTACAACCTCTCTAATTTTAAGGAGAAAACAATATCACTCTCTCTTAAAATAGGAGATTACTCACTCACTTATTCTAGCTATTGAAGAACACTTGGTATTTCTCAAGTGTGG
>PYAF01003120.1:96936-110362 GCA_007407185.1 Glycine tomentella
TTGATGGTACCAATTCCGGCAATCTCTAAGGCATGATTATTCCCCATGTACACAGATCCTTCAGAGACAGGCTTGTAGGTGCAAAACCAGTCTCGTCGTGGAGTCATGTGCCACGTTGCTCCTGAATCCACTATCCAAACATCAGTGAGCTCCTTTTCGCCTTTAGAACTAATTGCTACTTCGCTGAATAAAATTTCTCTTTCACCAGAGGTACTAGCAACACATCCTTGAGAAGTACTTGCTTCATTAGACTTCTCTGTACTCTTCTTATTACTCCAACAATCTTTCGTGAAGTGCCCTTTCTTGCCACATTGGTAGCATTTTACATTCTTCCTTCTTCTTGACTTTGATCTACTCTGATATTGACTCCCAGTCGAGCCACGTTCCATTGATCTTCCTCTCGTCATCATTAAAGCTTCTGCTTGCTTTGAACTCTCCGATCTGTCATCCTTATTCTTCCGTCTTGATTCTTCTTCAAGAATTGCCGCAGCAGTATCATTGAATGACAGATTGTCTGAGAAACCTTTATTTGTGATGTTGACGATGAGCTGATCATATGAATCAGGTAGACTTTGAAGTAGAATCTCGGCACGTTCACTTTCTGCGATGTTGTGATCCAACGCTGTTAGTTGGGAAAACAACGTATTCAGATTGTTGATGTGGTCCATCACCGAAGTAGACTCACTCATTCGAAGAGTATAGAGTCTCCTTTTCAAGAATATTTTATTGTGAAGTGATTTAACCTCGTACAATTTGGTGAGCACATCCCAAATTTCTTTTGCCGTCTTCTTTTCAGCAACACTTGACAACACTGAGTCCGCCAATGCTAGGTGCAAATTGGCAACATCATTGTTATCCATTTCTTTCCATTTTGCTTCTGTCACTTCTGCAGGTCTGCCTTCAATAGCAGCTATGCAATTATCCTTCCTCATAATTGCCTTTATCTTCAGCTTCCACAGAGAGAAATTACTCCCGTTGAACTTCTCAATCTCAAATTTTGCTGCCATGATGTTGAGATACTCTGTATAATGACTGCACCGGATCACACTATTTCCTTGTGAATAGTAACCGTGAACAGCATCGCAACTGGTAACCGAACAACCTTGCTCTGATACCACTGATGGGTCACAGAGTATCCTGCAACTAAAAATAGAGTTGAGACGAACCAGAGTCTCAAGACACTGTTAATCACACAATTAGCCAGGTAAGTGTATCGTGGGAGTCTCTCCGTTCTATGCAACGGTGACTAATTAAATAACCACACACTTTCCTAGACACCAACGGTGTAATTAACTTTATCTTGATTCCACCGGTAAGGTAAGCAAAAAATACACCAATTTAAGTGACACACAAGATTTACGTGGAAAACCCAATTTGGGAAAAACCACGGGCAAGACCAGGAAAGATTTTCACTAAAAAAAGAAAGATTACAACCTCTCTAATTTTAAGGAGAAAACAATATCACTCTCTCTTAAAATAGGAGATTACTCACTCACTTATTCTAGCTATTGAAGAACACTTGGCATTTCTCAAGTGTGGGATGCAGCTAAAACGAATGCCAAGCGCTCCTTTATATAGGAGTTACAAAACGCGTGTGCACAGTAACAAAATAATAAAATAACGCATGTGCACAGTAACAAAATAATAAAATAATAAAATTTATTACTGTGCGCTTTCGGTGCTGCTTTCGGTGCGCTTTTTCAACAAGACCGATAGAAGCAGATTGTAAAAATAAATAAAAAATATAAATGTGTGTGTGTGTGTGTGTGGATGGAGGCTAAGCGTTCGTGGAAGGGACCAGAATCCCACCATCTAATTCGGATGGAGGAACTATCCAAGAAGAAAATGGATGATTATAACCAAAAGCAGCCACATTACCACTTTGTTAAAGTGAGTAACACAGCTATAGATAAACAAAAATATGATGTGATGATGATGGTTTGTGATAGTGTTATCGTGTACTAATTGCTTAATCACACCTTAGCCCAAATGTCAATTCAGGAAATACGAAAATGATGAAAACGGAGAATGAAGTTGTGGACATAACCCGTTCAAACATTACATTAGTTTGGTAAATTAGTAAAATATTACTGAAGAAAAATGCTTCATAAGTGACAGGCACTAAAAGGAAGTGGCGGGGCCAAAACATTTCCTCCTAAACGGCCATCAATTTATCTTTCTATTTAGAGACCTTTATCATTATTGAAGTAGAAACAAAGAAAAGCTTGTGGCAGAGGGAGACTAGTCAGACATGGCTTGCAGCACCACTTTACTTGCTGCTACTATTCTAAAACTTCTCATCATTTTCTTATTCGCTGGTTGGGTTTCTCTTTGGCTTCTGAAGCCAACCCAAATATGGACAAGAAAATGGAAACAGGCAGAAGATGGCGCCAATGATACAATTTTTGGATACTATGGTAAGAACTTGGAACCTCAACTTCAATGAATCATAGTGTCATACTATGAAAAATCTCTTCTTGTTTCTCTTGAATGAATCTGTTAATTACTACAAAACACCTCCTGAAATTCTAATTTTTTTTAGATCAAATGCAAATTACAAGTAAAAAGATGGATGATACTATTCTGCAGGTCTTAGCTTTGCGGTGTTCGCGTTTCCTATAATCGCTATTGCTATAATTGGACTTCTTTTATTGGATTTGAAAGCTGGATATCAAAGAAGCAGGTAATAAAATATTAATATCTATCATGTGCCGTTCAATTATTATTATGGTTATGCACATTTCACTTCAAAATTTGTTTTCCTTGGTACTACAGAAGCGCTAGGAGTACTCCCTCAAAATCAAACTTCTTCTCAAATTCACTGGTGGTGAATACTACACTGGGAATCTTATCTAGTATTGAAATACTGGTAGCTTTCCTTTTCATTGTCTTCTTAGCATGGACCTACTACTCTCGTATTTCTACAGACTTCAAAAAGTTGATGCCATACAAATCACTGAAGTTGAATACGTAAGTGTTCTTGATCATTCCCTTATGTTGGATTTGTAGAAAAAGCTATTGTTTCACAAAGTGAATAACTTGATTTCAGATGGCAACTCAAGTATCACAGAATAGCAACCCGGTTCGGCTTGCTAGCAGAAGCTTGCATGGCTTTGTTGCTTCTTCCTATTCTAAGGGGGTTGGCCGTGTTTCGCATACTTGGCATTCAATTTGAAGCTTCAGTTAGATACCACACATGGATTGGAACTGCAATGATACTTTTTGCTACAATGCATGGCGCAAGCACTTTGTTGGTCTGGGGGTTCAGCCACCATATTCAGGATGAGGTGAGGTCTAAATCATGTTCCTTCTATTATTTTAATTTGGAAGCATTTTCTTTATCAGACAACTTTTTAAATATCCATTGAATATAATTATAACACTAAATGCGTATGTGCTTCACGTTTGATCAAATTTTCACGTCAAGATACACTAAAAGCAACTAAAATTTGCTTCTGCGATCCACGTTTGAGTTGTGTGGATGTGAATCCAAACACGCTATAAGTACTTGTGGTAGAAGCAAGTGATTAGTTCTCTCTTCATCTCATCATATTTTTCAAACAGATTTGGAAGTGGCAAAAGACTGGACGCATATACCTCGCTGGGGAGATTGCACTTGTTGTTGGGCTAGTCATTTGGGTCACTTCACTTCCCCAAATTAGAAGGAGAAAGTTTGAAATCTTCTACTACACACATCATTTGTATATAGTTTTTCTAGTACTTTTCTTGTTTCATGTTGGGGATAGGCACTTTTATACTGTCTTCCCGGGAATATTCCTTTTTAGCCTTGATAAACTGATCCGAATCATACAATCAAATCCAAAAACTTGCATAGTTTCAGCTAGAATTTTTCCAGGCAGAGCTCTGGAGCTAATTCTGCCCAAAGATCCAGGTATTTTGTTTCTTTACAACAATCTGAAATTGACCATTATAATTGAAAAGATCACGATTAAAAAAAAAAACATTTAAACGGTTTGTTTTTAACGATTTGCAGGGATGAAATATAACCCTACTAGTGTTATATTTTTGAAGATTCCAACCATATCTCATCTTCAATGGCACTCTTTCAGTATCATATCTAGTTCCAGGGCTGATGACGACATTTTATCTGTGATAATTAAATGTGAAGGGTGGTGGACTAATTCTCTTTATGATCTGATCCATGCTGAACTAGACAAAACTGCAGATAAAAGGAAGGGAATACCGGTTGCTATTGAAGGACCTTATGGACCTGCTTCATTAGACATTTTGAGGTGGCAAAAACATTATACCTAACACTTATAATAGAGCTCTTTATCATAATTTCAGGGTTGTCACTTGTCATTGGTTTTCAAGGTCTTGTAATCTTATCCTAATGTGAAAAATAGTGAAAAAAAAAGTATAAGATTATATGGATTAATGAAAACAATTGTCTGCAGATATGACACCCTTCTTCTGGTTGCTGGAGGAAGTGGAATAACCCCATTTCTGAGCATTTTGGCGGAAGCTGATTCAGCTACCAACAAAAGTAGATTTCCCTCGAGAATACATCTTGTGTATGTCATTAAGAAGGCACAAGACTTTTGTCTGTTACATCCAATCTCACATCTGTTACTCAACCAATCAACTGAAAAGTTTCATTTGAATCTGAAATTGTTTGTAACCCAAGAAACACAAGCAGCGGTGGGAATTAGGGAGCTACTAAACGAGTTCTTTAAAGTAAGAACCCTGCAAGTGAACAGCATGTGTTCAAATTATGCAGCATACGGGCCTGAAAGTCAATCTTGGATGGCTGCCATTGCAGGATTTTGCTCCATCACTTTCCTTATTTTCGTTATCTGTTTCAACCGTATTATAATCCCCTCTGGAAAGCGCTCCAAAATGGCCAAAGAAAAGACTCCTTCTTGGGCTGTGGATCTTCTTCTGATAGCTGCTTTTGTCCTAGCTTTAGCTTGCAGCGCCTCGGTGGCAGCTATTTTGAGATGGAGAAGGCTGAGGAAAGGGCTTCCACAAATATCGCACAGAGAAATCCAACCCCTTGATCTAAGTTCAGCTGAAGCTAGGAATGCACTTGAAGACCATGAAGTGCATTTTGGGGGAAGGCCTAACTTTAAAGGTAGTGATCTCATTTTTTCTTTCCTTATGTTTCTGATACATAGTTGACAACTTAGCAGCTTTGAATTGAATAGATATATTTGGCAAGCTCCGTGATGAAAGCGACGGATCTAATATCGGAGTTTTGGTTTGTGGACCTGAGAGCATGAAAGAATCGGTGGCGTTTGCATGCCAGCAGGAATCCGAGTGTTTTAAGGCTAATGGAAAGAGAACAGAATCCTGCTTCACTTTCCACACTCTCAACTTCACACTCTAGTAGTCCAAGTATGGCTGCCCAAATTTGTGTGTACTATCAAGGCATAGATCTCAGTAAGCTTTCTGAGTGCCCCCGTGTATCTATCATTAGATATTGAATGTAATACTCCAAAGGCGAAAGATTTAGGTAATGTTCCACAAGTATTCTCACTGTATATTTCAATGTAATACTAGTAGTCAAAAGGAGAAAGATTTAGGTAATGTTCCAAAGGTAGTTTTGTTGTTTTACAATAAAAACACGATAAGTGTTGAAGTTTTTTATCAATGAAAACACGGCGCATGTAATAACTGTTACACATGCTGTATTTTCGTTAGAAAACGGAATCTATTGAATAGTATCATAGTTTTGTCCTAAACAAAACACCCTTTTCCTTTTTTTCGCCCAAAGAATGTGGTTGCGATGTTCTCCTACCAATGTTCACATCTGACTGTAATTAGAATATCGTATACAAAGATTGCATTCGTTTTAGAAAATAATGTATATCAATATATAAAATAATTTTAGTAATTGGAAAGTTTCCAATCATGTGTGCCGCGATACCTGTTTAATGCGCGTATATGTGTAGTCATTTTCATTCATGCAGAATACAATTTACAAATCTATTCATACAGACAGACAGACAAAGGTAACGAACCACAGAGGAAAGCAAGATAATCCCGCTTTGAGATACAAGTGTATTTAATAGGTTGAACCTTATCTATAATTAAAAACTTGTTTTCCCAGGTACAAATGTACAATGCACGATGGAGAGTAAAAAGGGACTTTGATTGAAAGTATAACAAATACATTAATCAGAAACAAAACAAGTAAATACACATCAAATCAAACCGCAATCTAGCAAAATCCATTAAAAAAAACTCAATCAGGAGAGAAAAATAAGTCCAATTTTATGTACAATCAAAACAAAACTCAAATTGAAGTGCGATTATATAGCTTAAGTGAGGTAAAGGGTTCAAATCCTAAGTATATTAAATATTTGAAGGAATTTTATCTAATTCAAATAAGATGGTATAAAATGAAAAATTCATGTGTTCAAGACAAAAATATTCAAACCGGAGGAGGGGAGGGTTGCAAAGGCGCGGCATCGTCCGAATCCTCGCCACCGCGAACCAAAGTGGACAAGACTTTTCCGGGCGCCTCCGGCGGGTCCTCTCCCAGGAGAAGCGCAACGACCTCCTTCATGGTGGGTCTCCTCTGAGGATCAGGGTGGCAACAAGCCAAGCCAAGCTTCAACACCATCTCCACATCTCCCTCATCGTACTCCCCTCTAATCCTCACATCCGCAGCCTCACGCGCGCACCCCTTCGCGTACAGCTCCCTCACCCAATCAATGAGCACCACCTCCTCCTCTGCCACCGACGTCTCTATCGGCCGCCTCCCGCACGCCACCTCCAGCAGCACCACCCCGAAGCTGTAGACGTCGCTCGCCGAAGTGGGCGCCGCCACCGTGGCCAGCTCCGGCGCCAAGTAGCCCAACGTCCCCACCACACGTGTGGTGTTGGGAACCTCCCCGTGCGCGTAAAGCTTGGCCAAACCAAAGTCCCCTAATCTCCCTCTCATGTCCGCGTCCAACAGAATGTTGCTCGATTTAACATCTCTATGAATAACAACCTGGTCCCAACCATGGTGAAGGTAGTTAAGCCCCTCTGCCACGTCGACAAGAATACGACGCCGTTGCTCCCAGCCTAAAACCCTCTCTGACTTGTCGAAAACCCACTTGTTGAGACTCCCGTTCGGCATGTAATCATAAACCAGCAAAAGCTCGTTCCCCTTTCTGCACCATCCTCTCATTTGAACCAAGTTCTTGTGCTGAAGCCTCCCCATGCTTGAAATCTCCGCCATGAATTCCCTCAACCCTTGCTTTGAATCGTGGTTCACGCACTTCACCGCAATTTCCGTCTGGTTAGGCAATGTTCCTTTGTACACTCTCCCGAACCCTCCCGAACCTAACAGCATCTCCTTCCCAAATTCCCCTGTCGCCGAACTTAGTTCCTCGTAGGAAAATCTGTGCGGCCAGTACTCTAGCTCCCAGTCTTCGATCTCGTCTTCTTCCTCATTCGCTTTCTTCATTCGCCACCATAAGTAAAATCCAGAAGCGCATATAAGAACAAAAATAAAACAACCGATCACGATGCCCGCTATTGCGCCGTTAGAAAGCGAGGAAGAAGACGATTCTAGTTCAAAAACTGGTAAGTTCGTTGTGTTGAGCTCCCTTGCAGCTCCTGAATCGCTGAAGCTCCATGCGAGAACTCTCTGCGCCTCGATCCAGTTCGTTTTGGAAGCGGAAAACCCTACGTACATGTTACTAGACACGTAGTCAGCTATGGCCGGATTCTGATACGAAAGAGTAGGTTTCGTAGGGCGCGAAACGCCGATTGGCGCCACGGTTACGTTGAACTCGAGATTCTCGCCGTCGAAGTCAATCCAGGCGTGGATGTTCTGGCCGGTGCGCATGCGCACCGGCACGAAGGCGCCGGAGGAGTTGAAGTAGCCGGCGGTGGTGGCGTTTATGGACTCGATGTTGTTGAGGTCGATTCCGATGTGGTTGTCGTCGATGTCGTTGAACTCGGGGTTGCGGCCGGTGTCGAATTCGACGGCGACGAGGGGGAAAACGGAAGGAGATGTTGCGTTGGTGAATAGGCCGAAGTACTGGCTGGCGATGGCGCCGGGAGGGTCGGTGGTGTTGGAGAGGACGAAGGCGAGGCCGAAGCCGGGGCTGGTAGAGATCTGCGGCAAGATGGAGAAGACAAAGGAAGTGGAGAAGGAAGAAATGGAAGAGGAGTTATTGGAGGTGTTTGTTTTGACCATGGGGATTTTGACGGGGTAGAAGGCGCGGCCGTAGGAGTACTGGTTGGAGTCGTTGTTCATTAGGATGACGGAGGCGTCGACGCGAGCGTCTTTGATGAGAGTGAGATTGGTGACGCCGGCGAAGGAGTTGAATAGGAAGTCAAGGGAAAGTGCGGGAGTAAGGAAGAGAAAGAGGTGGAGGAGAATCAGGAACGCCGTGCCGGAAAATAGAGTTTCGCCGGGAGCAGGGGTTTTGGAATGAGACATCGCTGTGGGTGGACCTCAAGCCTCAAGGCTACGTGTGTTTTGGGATTGCTTTGAACGCTTCATAGTTCATTCAACACCTTCTCCTCTTCAACCCAAGCTTTTTTCTTTGCCTTAGCTAAGGACATCAATCATAAATGTTTGGGTTTGGTTTCAACCCTTCGTTCAACAACGTTGAATAATGAATACAATGACTTTAGTTAAACAAATACTGCATTTTCTAATACTCGTATCTTTTTATAAATGCTCTTAGTAGTAATTTTTTATTTATAAACTGCTCTTAGTAGTACTTTATACTTATTAAGTACAAATAAATTAGTATTATTACTTTTATTTAATGCTTATTATTTTTAAATGTTACGAATATTAATAAAAAGAAAGCAGTCTTATAAAACTCAATCTAATAAGTAATAAGTCTAGTTTTAGTTGACAAAATACGGTTAAGTTTAGAGGGAAAAAAATTAAATTAATTTTTTGGTTTTTTAATTTATTATTTTCTTTAATTTGATCATTTAATTGTTAAAATCTTTGCATTTTAAAAAATATATATATTTTATAATTGTTTAAGATCGTTTAATGACAGTTCAAAATTGTCATAAATTGTCATTTATTATCGTTTAATCTGAAAGATAAAATTGAATCAATTTAAAAAATGAAAATCAAAAAATTAAATCTAAAAAAAATTAGAAAAAAAATATATAACAAAACTCAATTCAACAGGCAAGATCCATGAAGGTTCCTTAAAAAACAGGAAAAGTAATCACTGAATACCGTCAGCAGTCGGACTCGGATGTATAGAACTTTAAGCTGTCCACTGTATTTATTTATTTTAGTGCCTTTTTAAAAGTCCACTTGCAAATACCAAAAAAAGAAAAAAGTCCACTTGCAATTTAACATATGTGCATGGTGAGAATGTTTGTGTGTTTCTTTTTAAGAAGGTTAGATACAATTTTTGCCTATCCAAATATATGTTTCAAAATGTCCAATTTTAGACCTTTATTTTTAGAAATATATTATGTGTGATTTATCTTAATAACAGTATGACACTGTTAGGTTGAGTAGATAAAAATAACAAAATAAATTATATTGGTATTACTTGAATTTTTTTTTTATAATTTTATTCAATAGTCTCTTTTTATTCCTATAATGATTATTTAATATAAATGCTACATAATCTTGCCTCTTAGGACACATTGGTATAAGATTTTTTTCATGTCTGAAAATCTTATCTCTTAGTTTGCTTGCACTTGTGGAAGGAACTGAAAGGAGTAATTTTTAAAATTTAAGGACTAAAAAAGTTTAAATTTAAGGGCTATAAAAAAATAGGATCCTCATATTGAAAGAATAATAAATAATTAAGTTTTGTAAAATCAAATACAGTAATTAATTATTATCTTGAAAAATGTTTAAGATGAATAAAAATATTACATATATCTATTTGTGTGAGTAAAACCAAACTTGTGCATCTTGATGTTTTTTTACCAAATCACTAATAACAAATATATTGATCTTGTGACCGAAAACAACCTTATGATTAATTCTAATGAAAACGCGATTATCTCTGATTATGGTGAATCTGTCATTCTGCCAAAGATAATGTTTTTTCACTACACCAACCAAATGAAGTGTACTCACTTCAACTTTTTTTTTTTTTTTAATTCATTCTACTCTCTCATCTCTTTCCTTTCCAACCTATTTCTTACATATATACTAAACAAAGTATAAGGGTTAAAGCAAAAATTGATTCATTTGATGAATATAAATTTTGAAGTGGAACTCATAACCACATGCATGAAAAGAAAAGTCTCTTTCACTCAAACCAGTAAAATTTTATATCTTTTGGGATGCGGAAATGCTTCCATCTTTTCTGCTATCTCTTAGTACGTCTTAAATAATTTTCTAGTCATGATTAATTAGTTTGGACCTAAAACAATATAAACTGAAAAGTAGTAAGGTTTTTGTATGGATGGTAAATAAATTTAATACTTAACCCCTCACTCAAACTAACTAAATAAAAACATTTCCCTTCTTTTATTATTTAATGCACCCCTTTCGCAGAAGAAAATTGTAAGAAATATTCTTATTGTTCTATTCTATTGTCAATGTCTTATTTCACAGTTAAGTGTTGAGTGATGACTGTCAGCCTAACTAACTAATATTAGGAACTAATAAATGCATCAAGTGTTATATAATACTTTAAAAATATAAGAAAAAAATTGAATATGTTAATTTAATAATATTCAAAATAAAATTAAAATTTTATATAAATGATCATATAATTCAGAAATTATTTAAGTTGATTTTTTAGAAAGACTTAATTAATTCCAAAAATATTCTAAAAGATGAAAGTTGTACACAATTCGAAATAAAAGGAATGAATAATATGCAATTAAAATTATAAATAATAAAAATGAAAATTAATCAGTTTAAGATTATGTTATGTTTTGAATCTTAAAAAATATTATATTATATCATATTTTTTCATCTTTATTCTACTTTTTTGGGATCCTTTTTCGACATATTTTAAAAATGTTTGCTTCACTTTTCTTTTCTTCCCCCTAACATCACTCACTCTATCCCTCTCCACCTCTTTTTCTTCTTTTTTTTTTTTCTCGTCTGCACCCGGTTTTTCTGTAGTCTAATTCCGTCTCTATATACATTGGGGACTTGGGCCTTTAACAAGTGGTAACTTAATTTTGGGCTTATGGGTATGTGAATATTTTTGGAGTGAGGATGCCTGCTATATGGGCCTATTATACAAACCGAAACAGACAAAAGTATTTGTAGATGTTGTGTGTGATTTTTTTACCAACCGCGCACTGTTATTTGTGAAATTATTTTGCAGATATGGATTACAGTAAACACATTTGCATGTCAAGAGATATATAAGATTGATTAGATGATTAAAAAAAAGAATGAAAATATTATAAATTCAATCCCTCTAGCTAACAAACTAATAATTAACATTTGATATTAAAAAAAAAAAAAAAAAAACACATGCACGTCAACCGTGGACTGTTAGATAATTAACCCTAAAATGCCAGAGAACTTAATATTTGTCTTTAATCTTTATCCTCAACACAACTAAGATTTTGAAAAGAAGGATTTATATATCAGGAGAGGCTTTTGTTTCAGGTGGTGTGATTGCACGCGTAGATCCCATCTCATGTGCCTTAGAAGTCGATCCATTGTCACTTTTCTTGAATCCAATCGCTTTTATGCTTTTGATATTATATATGTAGTTTATTTGAAGCGTAGCATAACTTTTGTACTTGCAACTATAGTAAAGATTTAGATGTATATAGTAAACAATAATTTACAAGAGAATAACGTGTTAGTTTTACGCGCCATGGAGGGCTGTAATTTTTCTTTATAAAAAAATAGATTTATATACACGGTGGATAAATAAATTAATTAATAAATACGTCAAAATTAATATAAAAATTACTCTATAATTTATGTGAACTTATCTCTAGGAATCTTTCATCTTTCATACGAAACAAAAGACACCGAAAAAGTGTTAATGTCATTTTCGAAATACATTGCTTATACGGTTTAAATTAATTTTTCCTTGTATAGAAAAATAACAAGTTTTATCAGCGACTTTTAGTAGTTGGTTCTAACCGTAGCTTTTCCCTATTTTAGCCAATCACAGTTTCTTTTGTCCAATGGAATCGGGAGTCTTGTCGAAGCACTCAAGCTCACACTTGTTGTTTAAAATAATAAGTACAAATCTTTTGTATAAAACAACAGACACAAGGAAGGGTTGGTTTCGTTGTCCAAAGACTTTCTTCCTATCATAAAATCAATTTAGTCAAAAATACTGAACTGAGATGTTAAATGGTTGAATGAAAACAAATTCGGCGCACATATATATAGTAGTCACGTTACAGAATGAAAATGACTCAAGCATTGTTGGATTAATAACTATTTTTTCTGTCTTAATGTTTTTTGTTTTTCTTCTGCCCATTAGCTTTATATTAGTCTTCTCAATTATCTATGTAAGACATCATCACAGTAACTTCTAAAATCAAATTCTGTGGAACATGTATAGATGAAGGGACTCAGCTTATAAAGGTGTCAAGTTCCTCGGTTAAATTATGCACTTTTCACACAACTTAATTTTAAAGGTTACTATGGTGATATTTTCTCAATAGGTAAATTAAAAGACTAATATGATGTCATCTAACGATGAACGGATCAAATTAATTGATGATTTATAATTTTAAAAATTATTTTGTCATTTTTGTAATTTAAAAGACTAAATTGTTTGAACATTATAATTTCAGAAAAATAAATTGATTGATAACTTACAACTTTAAATCATCTAACCATTTTATTAATTTCAAATGACCAATTTCATCCATCATTATAATTTGAGGGACTAAATTGATTATTCACTCTTCATGATTAAAAAAAATCAATTTTTACATCAAACAATATATCTCCCTTGATTGAGTAAGGTATTTAAATTTTTATAGACTTTCTTGATACTTATTTTTAATTTCTATGAATTAAAATAAATTATTATTTTAATTTGTAAAACAAAATTACATATCAATAAACTCTTTTATTTTACTAGTAGAGTAGTAGTACTAAAACTTGTACTACTATGAAATAAATATGGTGCTAAATCCATAATGGATTACTTATGAAATCGAAATTGATTGCTAACTTACTTTTTTCCAAGACTGAAGGAACAAATAATTAGCTAACTCATCTAAAGTTAGTTGTTGATGAATTCTTAGTTTTAAAGGTGATTATATTTTAAACAACTAAAAAAAATTAAACACTCATTCAATAACTTTCTTTTATATTTATCTTTCTTTTTTTATTACATTACATTGAGTTATCTCTCTTTTCTTCTTTTCTCTCTTTTGATATAGACAATTCAAGATTGTCCAATAAATATTTATCTAATTTTAAATACTAAAATAATAGCATAATAAATATTTAAAGATTAAATTAATTATTTACTTGTGATAAAAAAATTTAAGTAAATTTATATTTTTAATAAATTTATAT
>PYAF01003120.1:118548-130727 GCA_007407185.1 Glycine tomentella
GATTTGCAGCGAACTTTACTAAGTTAGTTAAGGAACCCAGCGACCTTGTCACATAACTAGCTAAGGAGGCTAGCGAATTTACAAAACCAGCTATGGTACACAGCGAACTTCACCTCGCAGTCGGAGTACGTAGTTAGCTAGGAAGCCCAGCTGATTACGCCAACCAATGGCAGATTGCCAACTCAGCTAAGGAAGGTCGTTGGAGTGGATAGCGAGGTTCGCAGCGTGGCACATCGACAATATTCTTTTAGGCTGTGGCACTTTGATAATTTTATTTTCAAACTGTGGCACTTTCACAGTTGTTTCTTTAATTAACATAATACCTATTTTACCCAAAGTTTTTATCATGTCATATTTTTTAAAACTTAAACGATTAAAAGTTAATGATACTGGGATGGAATTAAATTGCTTTAATTGGTAAATACAATATATTAATTTTAATATTGTATAAAGTTATAAAATTAAAAAAATGTAACGTTAAAATTAATATATATTTTATAATTTATATTTTAAAACCACTTACATACTTAAATATATTTATTTATCATAAATTTTTACTATATTATAATTTATAATTTTAAAAACATTTATTATTAGTTTTAATTATATAAAAAAATATTTATCTTACATAAATGCACAAACTAAAATACTTTTGAATACTAAACAACAGAAGAGGAAGAATCACAATGTTTTTATACTAAAAAAGTGTATCAAAATTAAAGTAACTTTCCATTTCACAAAGAGCTACAAATAGTGTTATTCACTTCTCTCTCTGTGAGGGGAATGCATCAAACAATATTTGAGGCTAACAAATGTATCAAAATTAAAGTCACAATGTTCTTAGGCTAACAAATGAATCAAAATTAAAGTCATTTTTCATTTCACAAATAGCTGCATGATGTGTGTTTAGTATATAAGGTTTTCCAAGCTTTTTAGACCAAGAACTGAGCATTAAGCATGAATTATTACCCCTGTTTAATCATGATCTGAGCTCATGTGATGCATTGACAGGAAAATAATCAAAAGTGCAAAGATCAAGTAGAAAAAGAGCCAAGTCTGAAGAAAGCTTTGGCGCCATCAGCGCCAGGTGTGGCGCCAGGAGCGCCATAGGTACTGGAATCTGGCGCCAAGGGCGCCAATCTCGCGCCTCAAGCGTCATCAGCACTGGAAGCTGCGCCAATAACGCCAATCCCGCGCCAAGGGCGCCATAAGTTCTGTAACTTGGCGCCTGGAGCGCCACTATCCGCGCCAAAGGCGCCAAACTCTCTGCCAGCCAGCGCCATCAGCGCCAGGTTCACGCCAAGGGCGCCATTCATTCTGTAAGTTGGCGCCAAGGGCGCCAAGAGCGCCACAGGTCGACAGAAGCAACATTTCAAGGGCAAAACAGAGACTTCACAAGCTACACTATAAAGGCTTCAATCTTCAACATTGAAGGAACGAATTTTCTTGGAGGGAAACAGCACAAAATAGGGTTTTAGAAGCTTCGGTGCCGGAGTTAGGGTTTAGGGAGTTGAAGGCCAAGTGGGGTTGTTTCTCCATCTTCTTCTCCTTGTATCTCAGCTTGGTATGCCATTTTATTTTGTAACACAGCCACCCATTATGAGGTTTGGCTAGTTCTTTATTGTAGTTAGGGCCAAACACTTAATGTAAATTTCATTGGAATGTATTGAATGCTATTATTCATTTATCAAAAGTTATTTTACTGCACTTTGCTTGAATATCTTCATCTCTTCTTTGGACTTGATCAATCTAACTAAGAGCTTAGAGCTAGGGTTCACAATAGGAATATTGGGGCTTTGGTCTTGGAACTAGGTGTAGTAACTTGTTTACATCACCTAGGAATAGGGATGCATGCTTGTGGCTTAGCTTATTCATGTGTTTACTTAATGCTTAGCTCTCAGATAATCACTAAGGGATTAGGATTTTATTGTGAGTTAAAGAACTGGGTTATTGAGGAATCAGTACTTAGTTAATACAAGAGAAACACATTAGCTGAATAACTTAGATATTTGAATATAGTAGACAATACAACTTCATTGGAAGGAACATTGAGTGTGGGTTGCCCTAGCTACATTTTCTTACATATCGTTCTAATCTATTTACTTGTTTACATTAGTTAATGTTCATAGCCAACCTTTAATTTACTTCGTACACACACACAACAACAACTTTATTCAATTTATTTATTATCCAACTTATTGATACAATTTATAGTTTAATTGGTCGACAATCCTCATGGGAACGATCTTTTCTTTATCACTTTATTACTTGTACGACCGGTACATTTGCTGAGTCCGCAACACTGCACCTAGTGCTATTAACTTTTCTCACTCTCTCAAATTTATACCCCTTACTTTTTAAACGATGATTCTGGACTAACAAATGCACATATTGCTATTGACTTCTCTCAAATTTATACCGTTACTTTTTGTTATCAGTACTGGACTGCTAGTATTTTTTTCCCCTTCAAACCGGTGTATACTTGAGTTGTTTTGTCAATTTCATTGATGTTCAATACTGAGGAAGATCAAGAAGAGGAAGAGGCACCAGTAACTAGGATATCAAGAAAAGAAAATTATAAATCCATCACCATCAGGAAGCAAGGAAAACCAGAATTGCAATTAGAAGTTAGATTCTGGCTGATTGCTACTGGTTCTTGAGTCCCTTTCTTCCAAAGAAAAGTCAAGAAACGAATAGCATTAGTATTCGTAATTTCCTACTGTCATTGTCTGAACTCGTGTCAAAATATCATTGCTTTCTTCTTATCTTACATAGACAGTTTTTATTTTTATTTTTTTTTTAAAAGAAGAGGGTTTTAAGATAAACTCCTGCTTTATCTCATCTCAAATCTGTAACTCGAGCAATTGATGAAACATAAGTTGATACAATTTAAAGAGATGAAGTGCTCCCAAGAGATAAATCATAAAAGTTGACTGATTATGCATAAGAAAGTATATACAAATGGACGGAAAAACAAAACATGGAAGTATGCTATAAATGTGGAATTACAAAATCCAAAAATTTAATTAGGTAGCTGCAATCGTAGCATATTCTTACAAACTAATTAAAGGAAAATTGGTTATGATGGAAAAATTATGAAACAATGAGACATAGATACAAAGTATAGCATGTGATATAGTGATTAAATTTAGAAGGTGTTGGAAGACAAATTTAAACTCACATTCATCCGCATGAGGGTAACTTAACTTTAGAAACATTAATTGCTCTTAAGAGAATTTTTATCCACTTTTTACGAGATTTCCTTAATGTAGGTCATAACAAAACAATATTATAATAGATTAGTACAAATTCTTTAATGTAGATTGCAACAATAAAGTGATCACAACCAATAGTAAAATGATCATAAATAATATGTAACAAAGAAAATTATTTATCAAGATATCTAAATTTGATTGCTCATAATGATTAAAAATCTTATATTAACACAATTCCATTTATATTACATTACTTTTGCGAGAGGGTATTGATGCATAGCTTCTTCAATCAGTTTTTTGCCCAAATTCTTCACCCTCGGATTCCTCTGCATTGTCAGCATATTGTCAACCTATTCCTTGTCATTTTCGTTAGTGGTTTTCCCTGTCACAATCAAGTTGCCGCTTTATCTTCCTGATGGCTCATGTTCACATTATTTATTTGTTAGTATAAAAACATACATGAGTTGGATGCAAGGAGAAAAGAGAGAAAGATATGCAAAAGACCACTCACTACCTTATATAACGTATATATTACATACTTCTATGTACAGAAATATGTATGAAGTCTATGGACTACCTTAGTTCGCGGGCTATCCATTCATTCAAAATTATAGAGTCTAATTTGCACATATCTGACAGCTAGTTCAAAATAATCAAACCTAGCAGTAAGTTCAATATTAGCAAATGTTGAAAATGAGTGTGAATCTAACAATTAGTAGCCATAATAAATCTTTCAAAAGATACGGAGATTCAGCTGCTAGGTGCTGACAACATAAACATCACATGATCACATACAAATCATATATAGAACCCCTTCACAGGGCCATATAGTCCTACAAAAGAGAGGGAGGAAGAATATATACCCTTAAAGCATCTTTATCCTCTTATTGAATTGGGTTGCTTAATTTCCTCTCTAGTATAAATTGTATACCAAAATGGTAGGTCTCTCTCTCTTTGTAAGATATAGTTGCTTCTGGAAGCAGCTCTCAAGCAACTTTATTCCATTTCATTACTTTCTAATGGTGCAACTTAGCAACAATAGCTTAACAATAAGAAAGAAGGGTATGCTCCTATAAACATTAGAATTTTTTTAATGAATTTTGATTCTCTCTAACTAACATGAAAATAGACAATATCATCCCTCCAAGTTGAGCTGATGATAAAAGACTATCTAAGGATTATGAGTTTTCATTCTCAATTTTTATGTTTAAGTTTCAAACAACAATTTTATGGAATTTGAAGTTTACAATCCAAAAACAATCAAATCCACCAGCAGATCCACATCTATTTCAGGGTGGGCAGATACATCCCCTCATTTTAATAAAATCACTAGTATTTGTCCTAAAATATTATATTTTACATACCATAATTTTATATTTTGCATCCTCTAATATTATATATTTGAATTTCCTTACCAGTTCACATGTAAGAGTAAGTAAATACACAATCTTATTTTAATAAAATACAAAAAAATATCATATTTTGCACCCCATAATTTTATATTTTGAACCCCTTAATTTTATGTATTTGAACTTCCTTACCGGTTCACATATAAGAGTAAGTAAATGCACACTCTTACTTTAATAAAATGTAAATATTTATATTAAAACTTTATATTTTGTTCCTCTTATCTTCGTGTTTGAATCCAACTATCCTATATAATAATAATAATTATCAATTTTTATTTTTTAAATAAATTACCCCACAAATCCAGGGTCCTAGACCCACCACTGATAAATCCAAACATTTATGTCATAAGTTGTTTGTCCCGTTCCCCCTGTTGAATGAAAATCCTCATACAGTCATACTAGATATGATGTTTCTCATTTTATATGGTTTTAGTACATGTCATGATATTCAAAAACATCGTGTATATATAAAATTATAAGATTAGCTTGATGATTTGATGATTGAAGAAAGAAAAAAAAGATAAGTCATTGATTTAAATCTCTCTCACTAATAAACATTACTCGATAAAAAAAAAAACTTGATGTAAATTAAACCAGGATAAAACACTTGCCCAAAACTTCCAATCATGCCATATATTGGACTATTAAAAACCTTACACATATAAGCTAAAAGGCCTATTAAAATGCACAATCCCCATATTTATGCAAATTTTTATTATATAAAATACTAAAATAAAACTCTAATTTTAATTAAAAATAATGCTAAAGTTATCTAAATGTTTTTGGCGAATGCTTTGTGTCTTATAATTTTATCAAGAAAGCATGTAAAAAGTTAAAAAAAAATATTTAAGCACTACCAAAGAACTCCATATATACTAATTAAAAACCAATTTATAATTATCCAAATAACTAGATAATAAAAAATAGAAATAAACCAAATAAATTCACATTTAAATGAACGAACGTTTTATTTTGTTCCCCTGCCAAAATCAATATACTATAAATCTCTTTTGTGATTTTGTCCAACACACTAAAAGAAACCATCTTCGAACCAACTAACTAAACACCGACTAAAATTTCTGTCCCATTGCATTTTGGAAGCAACATTGGGCGTCGAACAAAAAACAAATAGATATTGGTGATTTTGGCCCCACACATGAAAGCAAGGAACTATAACCAACTTAACCGAACACCCGCTATTTGGATTCTATATATATAGTCTGAAGCCATAAAACATAAAAAAAACATTGATTCACATTGACACCGGCCGGCATGGATCCCCACCCAAAAAGCCACCCCATTCTCTCGTACGTCATGTCCCGTCTCCCTTCCTTCGGCGCCTCCTCCCCTTCTCATACCCATGACATCGAACAACCACCTTCCTCTTCTTCTCCCTCATCCATCGTGGGCCAAATGCCCAATCTCGCCCACCCCGAAATGCTCGCCTCCATGTCCCGCGCCATCTCCGACGTCTCCCAGACCCGATCCGTCCTCAAGCTCATCGGCTCCCGGCCCACCCACGAGCAGGTCGACGACGCCAAGGCCAAGCTCGCCGACCTCCAGGCCCATCTCTCCAGCCAGCTCGAAGAGATCGTGGGCCTCCCCAGGCCCCCCCAGTTCGACGAGCCCCGCTGGCGGGCCCTCCTCGCCCAAAAAGAAAATGCCTGCAAGGAATCAACGGAGAAACAGAGGCGCGTCCTCATGTCGCTGATTCAGCTCGACCAGATGCACGACTCCTACGAGAAGCTCCTTAAGGACGCCGAGAAGCGGTTGGTCAAGATTTACGAGGACGACGAGGACAACAATAACGACAATGACGGCGAGGTGAAAGAACAGGTTCAGGAGATATTGCATGAGGCCGACGGAAAAGGCGTGGAGCGAGTGGATCTTTCCGGGAAGCGCCTCAAGCTCCTGCCTCCAGCGTTTGGCCACATTCCTGCATTGGTCGTGCTCGATGTCTCCACCAATCAACTCTCGGTACGTAATTACGCGCCACTTTTTGCGTTTCTTAATTTTCCTTTTCCATAGCTGTATTTCTTTTTCCTGGATCGGAGATCACGTTTCTTAGTTCATAGCCTTTCTTATATTTTTTGGCGCATGCACGTGTCTATATATATACGAGGATTCTTTCTTTGGTGCGCAACAGGTGATTCCTGATTCGATATCTGGATTGCAAAATCTTGAGGAGCTTAATCTCTCTTCCAATGCTTTGGAGTCACTGCCAGATTCAATTGGCTTGTTGCAGAAGTTGAAATACCTCAATGTCTCTGGGAACAAGCTCTGTGCTCTTCCTGATTCCATTAGCCAGTGCAGGTGCGTCCAAGAATGAACACCATTATTAAGTGAAGTGTATATTTTGAAAGCTGTACTTTGATAAGTGAAACTTCTGGGAAATTTTTGTTTCTGGTTTAAATTTTTAGAATTTTAAGGTACTGACTATCTACATCATTTCTGAATTATGTCATTTCTACATCTTGCAACCTTTAAAATTGTCCACATGTTTTAGAAAATATCTCACAAAAATTGAAACCATCTTTTTATTTCTGCACATGCGTCCGAGCAGTGAATGCTGTTTTAACTATGATTGATTGAACCATTTTTATGCTAAATGATCATGATCAGGTCATTGGTGGAGCTAGATGCAGGCTTTAATAGCCTGACATATTTGCCAACAAACATTGGATATGAATTACTTAATTTACAGAAGCTCATGATTCAGCTGAACAAGATTCGGTCTCTTCCCTCATCTGTTTGTGAGATGAAATCCTTGCGCTATCTGGATGCTCACTTCAATGAGCTGCGCGGGCTTCCTATTGCAATTGGGAAATTGACTAGTCTTGAAGTCCTAAACCTGAGCAGCAACTTCAGTGACCTTAGAGAACTTCCAGAGACATTTGGTGATCTGATTAGTCTCAGGGAATTGGACCTCAGCAACAACCAAATTCATGCACTTCCTGACACATTTGGTCGCCTTGATAATTTGACCAAGCTAAACTTGGATCAGAATCCTGTTGAAGTTCCACCTATGGAGATTGTGAATCAAGGGGTCCAAGCCGTGAAGAGTTACATGGTCCAGAGGTGGATTGATATATTGGCAGAGGAAGAAAGAAAAAGCACGCAAGTGTTGCAAGAAGAAGGAGAGAATGACTGGTTAGCACGAGGCACCTCTTGGCTGAAGAATGTTTCTGAAAATGTAACTGAGATGATTATGTCCCCAAGAGCTCCCAAGGATTCTTTTCTTGATCAGCAGCTATGAGCCTATGAGGTGGTGCTATCAGCTGCCAAATAGCTATTCCCTGCTCTGTCTTCTTTGGCTCCTGCTTGCTACTGCATATGGTACCTAACGGAGTCTGGATGGATGCTAACATCATTTCCTCTTTTGCTATTAAGAATAGCAGTTTAGTTTACAGGCAATAGGTAAACGAGACATAATTTGCTATCTTTTTTCTATTACATTTTGTCTCCAACCCTTCGGTTGTTTTATATAGTTTGATCCGAATAAACTCCAAATTGAAAAAGCTTTCAGTTTTGATGGCAACTGTAGACACTTATAATTTTCTCACTGTATGCTCTCTCTGGGTCTGCCCCTAGTTTCTTTTGCTATATCACATTTGTAAATAATTACTTTAGGTATAAAGATCCAGGACTGTAAACATCATAAGATAAAAACAAACACGCTTTTCGTGCACTCCCTTTATTATCAGGTGAATGTCAAGAAAATCCCACTAATAATGAGCCATATAAGTGCCATTTAAACATAATATATTAGTATATAAATGTCCCTAGTTTCTTTTTCAGTACTGCTTGAAGATTACACTTTCCACGTTCACGATATGTGACAAAATTAGATAAAAAATAATTTGAAACCTAAAAAATTGATTTATTAAATTATAAATATTGGATAAAAATATTTAGTGAAGTAATTAAAAATATAAAATAGTAAAAAAACTAATAAAATCATGATTTATTTAAAAAAAGATAAAAAATAATATATCAAACATAAAGGTGAAAGAAAATATAAAAAATTAAAATTTATTATTTAAAAAAATATTATTTTAAAAAATTTATTATCAAATAATTAAATAAGTTTTTTAACTACTAAAAAAATTAAAAATTAACTAAAATATCTTATTATCATTAAACTCTTTATTTATTTTGTAAACACTTTTGTTTGAAATTATATTTTATTGATATATATTCTGTTTAAATTTGATTGATTTTCAAAATTAAATATGAAATTACTGTAAAATATATATGAAAATTTACCTAATTTAATAAAAAAAGTCAATTTTTCAATCTTTGATTATTTCACTAGCGTAATACTCCGTGTCTTGCACGGGTATGAGTCGATTTTATAATCTATAATTTTTATATTATTATTATTATTTTTAATAAATTTTTGTAAGAAAATTTAGCTCAATTGATTATATGTGGTGCATGAGTTATTGTAAATTTTTTTATATTATATGTTTTTGATTTTTATGGATATAAAAATTCAATAAAAATTTCAGTTCTCTATATTAATTTAAGAACAATTAATTTATATGTTTGTAAATATTTAAAAATATATTAAAATCATTATAGATATTAATATATTTAAATAATATAATTTTCACATAGATTATATCATTTTAATTATATATACATAATTTTGTATAACTCAATTTTATTTAATTTTTCATAAAAATGTAAAAATAATTATATCTAATTTAAGTAACTTAAATATTACAAAACACATGACTATAATAGCTATTTCATCATATTCATAAATTTGGCTAATGTCGTAACGTGTGTCTTGACGTCATTTACTAATATTCAATAAATATTTCATTTTAAATAATTAGCATCACTATCAATTTTAATGAAATATGAATGATTTTTTTATTGTAGACTCAAAGTTTAAGGTATTGAATGCTATAAGGTAAATCGATAGCGTCTTGCTTGAGTTAATTCAATTTATTAATAATGCATAAATTTTAAGTGTGTGAGTTTAAATTCTTACACCAAATTTTATTTTCTTCTTTTTCATCTTTCTTATAAATATTACTACATATCTCCTTAAATTAAAAGAAACAATAACACAAATTTCATATAATAGAAGTTTTTACTTCTTGTCCAAGGCGAATCGAGGTTTGATTTCATCATTATTACACACCCAATGATCCATCTTGTTATCATATATCTGACTTGGCTTTTTGTTATATATTCAATCTAGAAATGTCATAATTATATTTGTATGAATTAAAAATAAAATAATTTTATTTAATATATTTATTATAATTATACATTACGTGGGCGGATCGTACGGTTACCTTTGCGACGAAGTTAAATGAATTAAGGGAATTAAAGAAAAATAAAAAATGTCAAAATAGAGAAATTTCTTGTTCGCAAAGTCACTATAGTGTATATATGTCACTCCCCGGCTCTCAAAGCGCTAAAAGCGGCTAACGGGTACGCTAAAAGCTGGGCAACTCTCTCCAAATTCTGTTCCGAAGAAGAAGCGTCGTCTCGGATTAGGGTTAGGGTTTCTGTGTTTCTCTTCTTTCCGTGTAACTGCTACGTTTTCCTTCGTCGCTCCTCGCTTGTGCTCCGAGAGCTATGGACTCTGCTCTTGTGATCAAGGTTCCGTTCCTAATTTCCCTCTTTTTTTCTCTCGTATTTTTGTTTTTTTTTTTCGGCCTTTAATTAATTTATGTCTTTTTTTGTTATTACTTTTGTTGTGTGATATACTGCGTTTAGTCATCTAGATGTTGTTGCATGGAGAAAACGAAGATGATTTTTTTTTTCTTGTGACGATTTTGCTAGCTGATATGAAGTTTTAAGTCTGATAGTTGTTATATTGTTTTCGTTTCGTTCTTGATTTTGTTAGAATCGTGTTAAATAAAAATCGACATGCATCCTTTTCTAGTTTCGCCTTTAATTTTAATGTCTTGATGATCGGAGCATGGAACTATTGTTTTCCACCCATTTATATGTAGTGAGTTTTGAAAAGACGAACGGGGCTCCAACCCCAATGCTTGTTAGGTTTCGGTGTGAACAATTTGGTTTTGCCTAGAAAACAAATTAGCGTTATGAAAATCAATTCATTCCTGGCATTTGCTTGATGTTTCATTTTATTTTATTTTTGCTAAGGTTTCCTCATGTGGTTAGACGGATTCACTTTTATGAATTTTATGAATTTCTACTTGTATTAAAATTGATATGCCCATTGGATTTTTCATTTTACTGGGGCTCTGTTTTAGTTTTATTGATGGTATATTTTGGATTAATGTATCAAGGATTCTGATGGTCATTCACCAAAAATAAAAAAGGATCCATTCGATCAGATGTATGGTCGTACTTTTAATTTTGCAGGTAATCTTTTAGTTTAATGTGTGATTTGTGGAGACCAACAGCCGATGTGGAATTTCATAAAAAAATTTGGTGCAATACTTTGCTGATAAAAAACCTCTTGTGGCTTTTGACATATCATAGCTGGGCGTCATTTTGGTTAAGTCTTAATGAGTGGTTCTATAACCATGCAAATCTTTTCTTATTGGATTGCACAATACATCACTTTTTGTTGGACAGGTGAAATATGGAGATACCCTCAGGCGCTTCAGTGCTCGTGTTGATGAGAATAATCGGCTGGATCTTGACATGGTTGGCTTGAGGGCAAAGATATGTTCTATCTTCAGTTTCAGTACTGATGCAAATTTAATTCTGAGATATGTTGATGAAGATGGCGACTTGGTGACTCTAGTTGATGATGATGATTTGCGTGATGTGATGAGGCAGCAATTGAAGTTCTTGAGAATTGATGTACACTTGAACAATGACGGTGGGGGTAAATCAAATGCTTGGTCTAGTGGAAGTGCCACCCCCATGGAATCTTGTCCCACAAGCCCATTTCTGTTTAGAAATGCTATGTTACGTGAACATCTTTCTAAAAAAGCAGCATCTTCAAGTCCTGTGGTTGATAATCTTGCTGATTCAATTTCGAAAATGGGACTAAATTCCCATTTCCAGCCTGGTGATGCAGCTGGTAGAAGTTCAAAAACTAGTGTTCCTGAAGAACCTATCCCTAAAGCAATGGGGCCACAATCTTCACATGTGGACTCAGCTTCCAATGCCAGTGTCAATAGTGATAGTACCACCCCATTGAGATCTCCAATTCCAAACCCATCTCCGAGTGGAAATGCTGTTAAAGCTGACATCTCATGCTCTGTGCCTGAGCCAGTATGCCAGTTTCTTTCCAATTTATCAAGTTCAAATTCTGCATCTTCAAGTCAGCTGCCTGCAAATCTCACTGATTTAATTTCCCTAGTGCCTGAACCACTACGCGAGTTTCTTTCTAATTTGTCACGTTCAAATGCCGCATCTTCAAATCAGCTGCAACATCTCACTGATTTAATTTCCCGAAAATCTGTTCTAAATTCTCATTGCCAGCCTCATGTTTCAACCGGTCCATTCACAAAAAATGGTGTTCCTGAAGAACCTATCACTTTTGAAGCAAGAGGTCAACAGATCCCATCTGCAGACTTGGCTTCCAATGCCACTCAACAAGTGGAGGCAG
>PYAF01003120.1:135302-154150 GCA_007407185.1 Glycine tomentella
TTGACTGTGCTTCCTCCAACGCTTCCTCCATCCATGATTATCAGAAAGTACTTTGTTCGTTTGTTAGATATTTGGGTATGATAATCCTGGATAACTTCAAAGAATCGTGTTCGTACACTTTCCGAACAAAGTATTTCGACCCTATTCTTGCCTGGGTTCACGAAATCCTTGTTGGGATAATTCTTTGAAGAACAATCTGTTTCTGGCAATAGAGAACAGATCAGGAATGTAGAGAGAAAGTATGATTTTCGTATATCTGAAATCTGAGGCCAAATGACTCCTTATATAGGAGTTTTCCCAAACAATGCAACTCTTGGCTGCTCGGCTTTTCCAAACAGTACAACTCTTTGCTGCTCGCAACCTTTCCATCAAAGGTAGTTATATGTGTATGGTTATGATGGGAAGTTAACAGCGGTTGAGATAAGAGTAGTTAACTATTTTAAATCACATTACTACTAAAATCCATTGATGACACTAAAATCACCAACATGCTGGAGAGTACTTCCCCCTTATGGCTTGCTTTGCCATAGAATTAGATTCCTTGGAGGAATGGAATCTACTTTTGGAAGTGATAAATATCCAAGGAATTAGATTCAAGGCAAATCAATTTTAGAATAAAGAAAGGTTGTTATGCCTACCATTCTGGCTATAAATTGTAGCACGTGAGAGCCGATTAATCGTGTGCTTGTGCTTAATACCTATCCTTAACCATTAGAAAACAATGCTGCGCTCGGAGGACTACCACGCCCACATATCCAAAGTTCATAGGACACAAAGTGTTCTCACTGATGTCCCTCGCTACCCCAATGCTCACCTAGCCTTCAGCAACCAACACAGCCATCACAACACCCTTTCTAATGAAAGGGTTAAGTATGATGAAACCACTCCTGAGACTGAGGGTGGGGAAGTTGTGGATGTTGAAGGGGAACAGTGCACCGCCAAGAAGAACAAGGGTGGCTTTGAATTGCACAAGTGGAAGACCTATAGGCCTTAAGAAAGCTTATAGCCACAAGCCTAGTTTGTCATAAAAAAACAAACTACAAAATACATACATCAAAATCAGCAATATGATTGTGTGAAATAAATGCCTGCATAGCAGCCATTATGTTTGCTTAACCCCGGAGTGTTTTATATATGTAGTAGTACATTAGTACAAAACTTTCCCATGTATGAACTATTAATGAAGCATATACATCCGTATATCTACAGCATATTTTAAGTATAGCATGCCATGGTTTATTACTTTATTATTGTTTATTTCAACCTACCTTCTTGTGACTTCTTGTGAGTATGATATCAAAATCTAGCACAGATATAAAGCTGATCTAGTGGTGAAGGGAGAAAGAAAAAGGAAAGAGATTACGGATTAAATCCTCCCGCTAACAAAACCTAATAATACTAATAACTAATATTTGCCGATAACAAAAAAAAAATCTAAATCTATCATCAGAAGTAATCCATAATATCAGGATGAACATTAAATAAAAGAAGATAAAAGTCATGTATTATTTTTGGAGTGGAATATTGGGGGCATTAAATCTCCTAGAAGACATAAGATTGAACAGGTTCCTGAGGCTATTCTTACTCTCAGGCTTGCGCTTATGTTGGATTGAAGTGGAACCACACAATTCATCAAAAGGGTTATCCAAAGTTAACCCAGTCTCAATTCTTCTGGACACTGTGACAAGCTCATAGGAGTCCCAAAGAGACCGCTGAAAATCCCAGTAAGTAGTAGTATTGTCCCTAGAAGAAGAAGAAGAAGCTTGTGGCTTGTTCAATGCTTCGAGCTTAAACCTTGAAGGCTTGCTGCCTCTGAAGTTTCTTCTGTGAGCGTCGAACTCGCTCATGGGCTTGGAAGTGCCGGAGTGGCTGTACCAGGCTTGTGCTACGGCTTTCAGAACTTCCAAGTCTTGTGGCTCGTGTTGGTGTTGTTGGATCTCTGGCCTCTTCTTCATGGCACTGAGAAAACGTTGTCTTCATGAGGAGGCCATGGTTATGTTAGTTACTTTCGTGGAAGGCATGGCCTCACAAGTCGCATCTTACATATGAAAAAGGGATAAGCTGAAGCAGACGCCACTTCTTTCTCTTTTTTTCTGGTCACTGGGAAAATGGGAATGCATTTTGTCTTTGTTATCCTAATTTTTGTGACCATGAATTTATTTCTGTCCTTAGAGTTAACGGAGTGACCACTAACCAATAGGAGTTTTAAAAGAGAAAACATACGAAAAATGAAAACTAAAAAAAATAAGGAGTGACCATTTGAAAAGTGGCAACATAAAAAATCTTCTTAGTCTACTATGCTCAACTCAAGTAGAAGATAAGTGTTAATAAAATACTTTTTAATGTACTTCTTCACATATATTCTTTATTATTAATTAAATGTTATTAAATTACAAATAAAATTTAATAAATAAGAAATGAAATCTATAAAATTGTAATAATAATTTTTTGCTAATAATAAAGGGTATATTTTAAAGAATGTATTGTTAATATTTTTAAGCCAAATTACATTTCATGATTTCAAGCCATTTGGCTTGGTTGGTTCTAACGCGAGTCTCAATAATATATTGCTAATTTAGGAAATGTTAAATTAATTAGTAAGTCTTTGAAGTTTTTGAATTTTTTTGATTAGGTCTTAAAATTAAAAAAATATATATATAATTGGATCTTCATTACGTTTTTCTCAAGGAAATTGTGATCTTGATGTGTTTAAAACTTGAAATCATGTATATATTGTTTAAGATTCAAATTCCACATGACTTTGTCAAAGACTATTTATGACCAAACATTCATACTTACTAAAGTAAAACCCATTTGTTTATTATTAAAATTATTTTATAACATAATTTTTTAGAATAATATTTGAAACACTAAAATATCTTCTTTTTTTTATATAGCTGATATCAAAGCATATGTTGGTCTACCAACTATTTAATACATGTTTATTCTATTGTTGTAAACAGACTTTTGGAGCAAAATGAGATTTTAAAAAAAAAAAACATTCAAACCCTTCCTTTTGTAAAACTGAATTTGTGAATCATTGGATTTACCTTGAAATTTGTACACCGCAATTTGAACGGAAATCCAAACATAACCTTAAGCTCACTATGAAATATTAATGCCTGCTTTCAGGAAATGATGCGTACAGGGATCTTAAACAATTGTACAGATGCAGAGTTCTGGGATCTTGTCCCGGCATCTTCTTTTTCTTTTCTGTAGAAAAAGACTAAGGCATACTGCAATTTTTAACCATGTTCACATTCGTGCATGTTGTCACTTTAAGCTTATGGCTAATAATGCTGAATTGGTTAGAATTTAAGAATGTCATGCTTCCAAATTATGTTAATGAAGAGGAGAGGTTGAACGAATCTAATTTTCATGAGGCTGCTGATATGTTTTGCTTGCTAGAAATGAGCGAGAAAACCTCCATTTTGGTGCCAATATTTTTTAATGCAGCCATATTAAATTTCTTCAGTACAAAAAGAGGAACAAAAAGATGGAACGTCTGAGCTTGCTGACTGAAATGATTTCCCAAATTTACCCAAAAATCAGTGTCACTCAATGAGTTTGCCGCATTTGAGTTGTATGCAATGATGACGGCTAGTAGCACTACATGGCTGATAAGAAACATTGACTTGGGAATGTTGAGTTTTCCTGGAGATAGAGGATCGGTATCATGTAAACATGACACTTATTTTGTAGCAAGGCAGCAACTGATCAGTATTATTGTATTAACAAGAACTATGTACTATATGAACTCTCATATTTCCTATGGAGTGAAATTAAAAATGCATAAAGTAGAGGGTTTAGAAAGAGAAAATCCTTTTGATCTGAATGAGTCGGAGTACCTGGTATCATAATTTGCTAGGGTTGCCAGCGGGACAAGATCATTTATCAACTGTCAAGTAGAAAGATGTAATCCAAACAGAAAGATGTGTTGGTAGCATTCATAAAAATTAAAATTGGTTGTGGCTAAATTTTAGTCCATCATTCTTTTGACCTCTTGAATAACATTGCCTCATAGCATGACTAATTAAAGATGGCAATAAGAAAACATACAATGGAAAGTCATGAGAGATGCATAGTTCAATTAAAATGATTCGTAAATAACATTCTTGTTCCAAAGTGAATACTCGGGCATTTGTCGAAACACAGTTGAAATTCAATAGTGAAATTACAAACCAGTATTACTAAAGCCAACATAATAAACAACAAACTAACATTAGAAGCCTCAAAATCAATTGTCAAGCATTTACATCCATCTCCATTAGAAAAACAAAAAAGCTGCAATGCATAAATCTTTTGAAAAATAGCCATTAATTATAGCATTACTGGTCACAGATGAAAATTTCTTATAAATTAAAAATGAAGCATAGCCTGACATCCTATCTTGTGCCCCTGTGGTGTTCCAACAGCTAATGACCAAATCCACCCAAAAGCTTGATCAAACTTGATAGTATCAATCATTTGAATTTTGAAGAAAGAGGACATGCATAACGGGATAGAAAACTTTCTAGGGATCAGGCAGCAGCTGAGCCTGAGCGTCACTCTCTGTCTCAGATGAACCAAAAAGTTTACAGATTTTACTATGTGTACGTATATGGTGAGGAGTCTTGTACAATAGATCTTTAGCCTCAGAGAGTCTACCTTCTCGGAATAAGGATTCAAAAACCTGAACGTAAACAATATGTGATGGGTAACTTTTTACACTCAATGCCTTCAGGAATGCCTCAGCATCCTCCACAGATCCAAACTTTGAAATATAAGGCACAAAGGGTAGATGGTATGGAGGGTAGTTGTGGCTCTTCATCAAACGAAGAAGTTCAAGTGCTTCCTCAAACTTCATGACTCCTAATAGCTTTTCAATCAGTTTCTTATATGTAGCTTGCCATGGAGATATACGGCACTTCCTACTTATCTCTGCAACCAACTCATATGCACCTTCTATTCTCTTTTGACTAAGAAAACCGTCAACCAGAACATCCAACAAATCAGCATCTGGATCGCAGCCCTTTTCAATCATCTTAGCAAAACAAAGTAACGCTTTATCTACTTCATTGGCACAACAATGCCCTTGGATCAAGATAGTCCAAGTCTTTATATCAGGGATGCATCCACTAGATTCCATATCCTCCAGCACTTTACAAGCTTCTTCAAACCTCCTCATCTTACAAAGTCCAAAAACCATTTGACTGTAGGTGATGTTATCAGGCTCATAGCCGGCATTTCTCATAGTCCTCACAATATTTTCAGCTTCATCAAAATTTCCAGCACTTGTCAAAGACCTGTGGATTCCATCATAGATAGCCTTGGAGAGAGTGTGCCCTGTCGACTCGTATTTCTTAGCAACCCTGAAAACCAAATCCAAATTTGGCTTATCACTTGCAGAGATACTCCTTAGAAGCATATTGCAATCCTGAAGCAACGGCTTATATGAACCATCCATCATAAGCTCATAAAGCTTGACAGCATCTTCCATCATCCTATTCTTTTGAAGCTGCCTCGTTATCTTTATGTAAGTATCAATGTCCAATTCATGACCCACTCTCTTCATCTCCTCAATAACACTCCAAAACTCCTCAATTGACTCATCCCTCGTGAGAACTCTTGCAACTGCATTGTAAGTCACTGTATCATGCTCATAACCAGATTGCTTCCCAACCCAATGAAAGAACTTGTAAGCCTTCAACGGAGTTTTTCGAAGCTCTTTCAAAACCCTTATTACAAAATTATCCGACAACTGAATTTCAAGCCTTGCAAGTTCATCCACAATCTCATCACCCCATTCAGACCTTGAAATGATAACAACCACGTTGGAGACAACACTTTGCATTGCATTCTCCTCTAGCATCCGATTATAGAAGTGGGTCAAAGCAACAGAGTCACTGTCCATTTTCTCCCTCTTAAAGCCAACAGATATGGTCAAATATGTTTCTTCGTCAAGAAAAAACCCCTTTTCCTTCATCATCCTCAGAGTAACCCAAAACTGCTTCATAGTATCCTTGGTCGCTAAGATCCTAACAATTAAGCTATACGCCGAAGAACTTGGCCTAAACCAAACTTTCTTACAGACCCAATTGAAAAAGCACGAAGCTTTTTCTGGGTTTTTATCCAACCGCTTAATAACGTAAAGAACGGTTTCGTGGGGCATAGATGGGAAACGATTTTCTAACTTGAGCTCTAACGCTTGGGACCAATCATTGGTCAAAAGAAGCTCCACAATGGAGTTCGGTTTCGGTTTCGTAGAAAAATAGAGTTTGTGAGTGATGGGAAAACGTAAATGGTGAGACCTATCGAAAAGGGGTAGTGGATTGTGGAGACAGAAGTGAGTCACCTGGTTCCGAGTTACCAGAACTCGGGTAGCGAGTGACGATTCGAGCGTTCTGAGAGAAGACGCAATTGCCTTAACGCGATTCATCGTTACGCCGAAATGGGTACTGTGACTCTGTTTGTGAGGGCTAGGGAGGGTTTAAGATTGTGGCAAAGCTGATGTTGGGTGCGCGTGTGTATACAAGATTTACTCCTTAAATTGAGTGACCTATTTATAAAATATAAAGTAAATTGGCAAAAATTTTAAAAAAATATAATTTAATTATTTAATTAGCAAAAGGGGGTTGTTTGGGCAATATTTAGGCATTTGGGGTAACCAAACACGTCCTAGCTAGGCGTGTTTAAACACGCCCTGGCAGGGCGTGTTTGGTGACCCCAAATGCCTATATATTGCCCTTGAAAATGACATTTGCCATTTCGCGCCTTCTCTCTAGAATTAGGTCTGCCTTCTCTCTAGATTTCGGGTGCTGAATTGTCTGAAGCGAATCCCTGCCGAAATCGTAGCGCTGCCGACAAGTTCGTATGATCCAAACAATTTTCTTATTTGATAATACAACAAACTAAATACAAAGCACAGTCAGTTAAATCGACTTACTTGTCAGCAACGCTTCGAATTCGACAGGGCTTCGCTTCAGAGGATATCAAGACCCAAGCTTTAGAGAGAAGGCAGAGCGATTTTTAGAGAGAAGGCGGAATGGATCAAATGTCATTTGCAGGGGCTTTTATAGGGATCAGGGCACCCTAACACGCCTAGCCAGGGCGTGTTTAAACACGCCTAGCTTGGGCGTGTTTAAACACGCCTAGGCAGGGCGTGTTGGGTGACCCCAAATTCCCAAATATTGCCCAAAAAGTCCCCTTTTGCTAATTAAATAATTAAATTATATTTTTTTAAATTTTTGCCAAAGTAAATTATATAAATATTTCCTCAAATTTAGATATATTTCACGAATATTTTTTTCTTGAAATGCATTTTTTTGCACGCCTTTATCGAATTCATTAACTAATGCTTGTTAGTGTGTTTATGAAAAATTGAAATTATCTTTCATAGTTCTAAAACTCCTCATTTTGTTGCTCCTTCACATGTTTTCAAACCCCCAAAATGTGTTTTGCTAGGATTTGAGTTCTCAAGTTCGATGGTCACCATCTTCGTCTGTTAGGATTTTGACGGTCACCTTATGGGTCTACTTGGATTAAAAATATATTTCTCCACTAATTTCTTCACTGTGGTGTTTGGCTGCGTTGGCTTTGACGATTGTGTTTGACAAGTGGTTCAAGTTGGTCGGTGTTGATTTGATTGTGGTTCGACCTAAATTGTGCAAGATTGAAAGTTTGAATTTGTTAAGGTGCGTGTTTCATGCTTATATTTAAACCCTAAAGTTCAGTTTTTTTAATTTGTTTAATGCAATTTGAGTGGATTTTACTGTTGTTGGGGACCACTGTTGTTGTTTGAGACAATTATTATTATACATTACAACTATGTTGTTTGGGGACCACTATTATTTTTGGATTTATTGTTGTTTTGATTACTTGTCTCTGTAGTGGTGTATTATGGACCCATTATTTGACTATTTTATTATTTGGTTGTCGACATGTCGAAAATAGAATGGTAAACGATCCATATTTGGGTCTAGATCCACGGAATGTAGATTTTTTGTCCATTTTGTGGAATTGAGAGGACAAACACTTCACGTCAACAATGTAGATTCTGATAAGTATGGCTTTTATGATGCGATTGATGACATCTACAATTTTGCAACTGAATTAGGTTTGTCTCCTAGTAGTCCTTTCATTATGTGGTTTCGATCTGCTAATGGTAATTATTGTCGTCTAGCTAATGATTCTGATGTTATGTCAATGTATGTCGAGAATCCAAATAGTAGTTATATTCATTTGTATACGCAAGAAATAAATATGAGTTTTGGGATGAACATCTTATTATTGAACTTGCACCTATTGTTATTGAACTTGTAAATTTTGTGTGTTTTTGTGCATTTTGTAAATTTACACTTTTTATTAAAACTTTACATTACGTATGTGTTACTAATAATAAATTTTCTTATTTGTTTTGTAAGACAACAAATTCTAAAGCCACATCAGCTGCTGGAACTAAACCCACAAATTCTAGTGTTCTTCTAACCCAACAATTTGGAGTTACCTTTCAGGTATTCTTAAACCAGTTCTAGGCTATAAATTATTTACAAATTAACCCAATTTTTAATTTCACTGACAGGAATCACAAACAAATACACAGGGGGCAGCTTAGTCTTCCAACCAAGAAGGCAATACTAACATTGCTGAAGGTTCAAAGAAGAGAAAAAGACAAAATCCAAGAGGCAAAAGACTTAATAGGAATTAGAATATGATTTAATATGTTGTAATGTTTGTTTATTGGGAGACTCTTTTTAAGTATAGGTCTGTCTTTTGCCAAACAATCCCATGTGTAGGGATTGTTTTATGAAAAATAAACCTTTTGTTACTAGGTACTAAACAAGACTTTGTTTTTAATTTTCTGGGACAACTTTATTTTGAAGTTAAAAATAGTAGGTCAATTGAGAGCGTGATTATTATTGTGTTATGAATGAAATTGAGACAAACAGAATATTTTCTTATAAATTGACTTTCTTTATCAAATATTCTAATTTTATGATTAGTTATGAATTGAATTTTGAATATAATATGAACTATAAGAATGAAGAATGATTTATGTACCTATTTAAATCCTTAATTTTTAGAATGAGAATGAAGAATGAAATAAATGAAAATATAAAACTACATTCTCATGAAAAAATTCATTTTAAATATTACTAGGTCACACTAACTAACATCATTAATAGAAACTCACTTAATAACAACCTAAAATAAACATTACAACATCAATTTATTTTAAACAACCACCTAAAAATACTTACTTAAAGATACAAACTATAACTAAAATAGCAATAACAATTACAATTAACACAATGAATGTTGCAAGATTTCTTTTCAGTCATTCACAATTTCCTTCTAAAACTAACAACTTTGTCTCCATCTGTACAAATTCTCGTTTCATGTGTTTCATATCCCTATTCATGTGATCCATATTCATCTTCATGTCTTTCATACCTGTCTTCATGCATTCCATCTCCATCTTTAACTTATCATAATCATCTTCAATTTTTTTTTCAACCCAATCAAACCTATTACAACCTATGGCCTTACACGTATAAAATAAGCGATTCGGATTGGCTATGGTTCTGTTACATTTTATCGAACACCCTTGAATTAGACATTTTTTCGCACTATCAGAAGATGCAACCCTTGAATTAGACATTTTGTCGAACACCCTACAATCAACAAACAAAAACCTTAAAAAAAACACAATGATAAACATTATGAATTTGGGAAACAATACACAACAACAACAACACCCAACAATCCATAATAGAAAATTTTAACTCAAAAAATGCCCCAAATAAGTACATAAAGGAAACAAAAAAACACCTAACTGTGAGACAAATTATAATTTGCATTAAACTGTGAAACCTTCAATACAAAAACAAATGAAACCCATAACCCACGATCAATAATTCACAAACACATGAAGAAATCGAACAAGGGTATGAAGAAATCCATTTGGCCAACATGAATCAAACAAAAACCAACAAAGGCATGAAGAACCCATAAAATGTATGATTTAAACTACTGATGGGGAGAAGACATGAGTATTTTTGTCATAGAAATTCTCTTAAAGGATCATGTGACTAACACGTGACTATTATGGGTAAACATAATTAATACCGTTACTGGAGAAGGGATACTAGTGTAACTGGAATTACAAAATAATTGGTGTTTGTGTATGGGTCAAAGACATAAAGGATGCACGTGTAATATGTTCAAACTTGAGGAAATATTTATGTATTTTTCTCTAAAATATAAATAAATAGAACATTAAATTTATATTAACTTATCATTTATTTATTTATTTTAAAAATTATTAATTAAAAAATATTAGTTATCTCTTTTTTTTCCTCCAAAATTCAATCTATAAATGAGTTAAGGAAGAATTGAAGTTTAATAGGGAGAAATGTTAATGATATTCTCTCTTACATGTTTTATAAAAATTGATACTCCAATTGATTAAAATTAATTAAGAATTACCATCGATAAATTTTGTTTCACATTAAAATAATGATTTTAATAAATCCTAACAAATCATAAAAAGTACTTGAAAGAGAGTGTAAGAGAGAATGTTACTAATATTCCTTATACCAAATTCATGAATTCTTATCTAAAATCAATTTTTTTTTCAAAATATCTTTTCACTTACCTCAATATCTTTTTTTAATGTTTTAGCAAATACTTTTAATTATTGACAAAAAAAATCAAATATAAAACTTATTAAATGAGATAAATCTCACTCTCAAAAGTGGATTTCATTCTTCATTGAATAAGTTTTACATTATTTTCACTCAATAATAAAAATACATTAGATTCTCTTTAAAAAAAATACATTAGAAAGTACGTAGTATTTCAATAATAAAAAATTTATTATTTGCGAAAAAGGTATTTTCTTAACAGATTTAAAACATGAGTTAGTTTAAACGGATTGATAGTAGTAAAAGTAATCTATTACCTCACCTTGAATGAACTTTACTAATAATTTACGGGCTCATTTTCTGAATCACCAAAATTTTTCACCTAAACATTATTGTTAGTCTAATAGCCATTTATGTAGTGATATCTAATATCTAATAATTAAAAAATTAAGATTAACTAAGTTTTTAACCTTTAATTTTTTTGAAATTTGGTTTATAGTTCCTGAATTTTTATTTGATTAGTTAAGGTCTCTTATTTTTTTTTTATTAAAACTTTTATTTCTTAAACTTTTATTTGACTGATCTAGATCTCTGAATTTTTAAAAATTTCAGTTTGAAGTTTCTAAAAAAAGGTTTGAACTCACTATTTTAATTTATTTAATGAAATTTCAAGGACTAAAAAATCAAATTTTTCAAAAGTTTAGAGACTAAAAAATTCAGTAAAAAAAAAAAAACTAATAAACCTTGATTAGTCAAACAAAAGTCTAGGAACTAAAAATCTTAATCGATGTTGAGATATCTTTACTAGTTAAACAAAAATTTAGAAACTAAAAACCTAATTTTGAAAAAGATTAAATACTTAACCCAAAAGATTAAAAACGAACAAAAGTTTTCATATGCATCACTTAACTACAATCCAGAGTATAATTTCTTCAGCCTATTAGGTTCCTTCAAGTTTATTGTAGCTCAAAGCTCATCAAAGTGTCCTTGTCTCAACATGAGCTTTCATTTGCCCTCTTCAAACCAAATTCAAGACCTCCTATGCAACCGAATATCTTTTAATTACAGCAGTAAATAAATGCTACTCTTGACAAACAAATTATTAAAAGAAAAATAAATGGAAAGATGCAGACCAAACAGCAAAACACGGTTAATTTATTTTAGCATTTCGTGTACTGTTAGTCGAAAAAGGTATCGTGCCCTTAAGCTTTCTCGTTAAAATATACAATACAATGATGAGTAGCTAACAGCACTAAATGGATGATCCAGAGAGCAAGCTGGCTGAAGCATACGCCTTAGCAATCTTGAGTGTTTTTGGATTTAGAAATGGTATCAGTCTCTTGTAACCTTCTATATTATGAATTGTCAAGCATATACACATCCATCCCTGTTAGATGAACAAAGAACCTGGAAAGGTAAGCCTTCTGAAAAATTGCTATTAATTATGGCATTACTGGTTGATACAATCGAAGCGGTGCACCGAGCGATTCTCCACAGAATTAAAGAGTTCATGGATTTGTTTACGGGGAGGTATCTGACTCAACAGATATTTGCCTCACGGTGTCTACCTTTTCCGAGTAAAGATTCAAAAACACGAAGGTAGGCAAAATGGGACAGCGGACTTCCCTTACTCCATGCCTTTAGGATTAGAGGTTGAATCAATCATCAGAAGAAAAATTAGGCCAAAAATTAGAATACATTCTGGGAAAATAAAACTTCCATCGAAGAGAGGCAAATCAAAGACTTTCATACAGACAGACCCAAACTTGGAAATATACTGCACAAAGGGTTCACTGAATGGAGTAAATTTGTGTGAAATCATCAAACACAGAAGGTCAAGTGCCTCCTCAAATTTCTCAATTTCTAATAGGTTATCAATCAGTTTCAGATATGTATTTTGCGTTGGAGATTTACCATGCTTTCTAACAATCTCAACAAGCAACTTGTAACCATCATCTATTCTCTTTTGACTAAGAAAACTGTCTATCGAAACACCCAAAACAGCAGCATCTGCTTTGCATCCCTTTTCGATCATCTCATGTAAACAAAGTAATGCCCTATCTATTTCATTTGCATCACAATGCCCTTGGATCAAGATGGTCCAAGTCTTAATATCAGGTATGCATCCACAAGATTCCATCTCCTCCAGCACTTTACATGCTTCTTCAAGCCTCCTCATCTTACAAAATCCAAATACCACTTGATTGTATGGCGTTATCAGTCTCATAGCCAGCATTTCTCATATAATTAACAACATTCTCAGCTTCATCAAGTTTCCCGGCACCTGTCAAAGACTTGTGGATTCCATATATTGCCTTGCAGAGAGTGTGCCCTGCTGACCGTATTTCGTTGAAACCTTGAAAACTAAAAACTAAATTGAAATCCGGCATATCACTAGCAGAGATGCTTTTCAAAAGAAGCAGGCAATCCCCAACTGATGGCTTATATGAACAATGACCATCCATCATAAGCTCATAAAGCTTGACAGCATCCTCCAGCATCTTATTCTTAAGAAGCATCCTCGATAGTTTTATGTAAGTTTCAATATCCAATTCATGACCCACCCTTTTCATCTCCTCAACAACACTCCAAAGCTTCTCAATTGAGTCAGTCGTCGCGAGAACTCTTACAATTGAATTGTAAGTCACTGTATTATGCTCATAACCAGATTGGTTGTCAACCCAATGAAAGAAATCGTAAGCCTTTAAAGGAGTTTCTCGAAGCTATATCAAAACCCTTATTACAAAATTATCTGACAGGTGAATTTTAAGCTTTGAAAGTTCGCCCATAACCTCATCACCCCATTCAGACCTTGAATTGATATCAACCACCTTGGTGCAAACACTTGCATTTTGCTGAATGCTCCAATTATAGAAGCGGCTAAGATACACACAATCCATGTTCATACTTTTCCTTCTAAAATCAGATAAAATTGGAAGATACATCTCTTCATCAAAATAAAACTTTTTTCTCTTCAAAGTCCGTATAGTAATCCAAAATTGTTTTATCGTCTCCTCAGTGGCCGAGATTCTAAGAATTAAGCTATACAGTTTCGAATTCACTCTAAACCATTCTTTGGTACTGACCCAATTGAAAAAAGACCAAGCTTTATTAGGGTTTGCTTCTAACCGCTTGAAAAAGTAAACAACAATTTCATGGGTCATGAATGGGCAGCATTTTTCTAACTCGTGCTCTAACCCCTTGGACCAGTCGCTAGTCAAAAATAAGTTCAACAATGGAATTCGATTTCGAAGAAAAGTAGAATTTCTGATGAATGTTGGGAAAGCGAAAATGGTGAGATTGATCCAAAAGGGGAGATGGAGTCTAGAGAGAGAAATGAGTCACCTGGTTCCGAGTGAGTTAGAGAGACCGAGTTGCAGTGACTCGGCTGGCGAGTGGCGACTCGAGGAGTTTGAGGTTCGCAACAATTGCCTTGAGACGATTCATTGCAGATCAGAAGAACAACGCTAATGTTGGAGCATTGGTAAAGAGTGGAATGGGAATTGACGCTGTTGGAGTGAAAGCAGAAGTCTTAATTTTCTTCTTCCATAATTTGAGGTGCACTCCATGAAATAAAGTTTTTAAATTATAAAATAATTATTTCATCTTTACAAATTTTAACCAAATCATCAATTTCTGATGGATAATATATTTAAAATAAAAAATGGTAGAGAATTAAAAATTTATATATCATTTAAAAATTTCTGATGAAATAAAAACTTTGTTATGATCCATTATAAACTATGCTTATTAATTACTCAATTGCAGACATAATTTGAAAAAAAAAATTGTCTATTTATTCAAAGACATAGAATTGTTTATTAAATTATATAACTATTTAGGGAGCTTATGGCTAGCTCATATAATTAAGACCCAATAGATCAAACCTATTTATTAAAAAAATGGACTAAAACATCTTTTAAAGCTTATTTAAAGAAAAAGGTAAAGTATTAAGTCACTTAAAACATTTGTTAGACCAGGTGGATTAGTTTCTTTAATAATAATAATAATAATAATCCAAAAAAAGATGTTCATGTCTGTAGGCTCATTGATCCGGCACAACAACCTATTTTTATGGCTACTTATATTAAAATTGGAGCCAATAAATAATTTGATAAAATTACTAATATTTCTCACCTCAGTAGATAAAAGGCTAAAATAACTCAGAAGAAAAGAGATAAAAGGCTAAAATCTCTAGTAACAATTAGATATAGAAGTTGATCTCAACTTGAAGTTTGATGTGAATATTAAATTTAGTCGCAACTCAATTTGATAATAATAATAAATAAAAAAACAGCGTAAAAATATCCTTAAACAACTTATTATATTATAAGAACTCAACATTTCACCTCTACTATAATGAAAAACAGAAACCTAAATTATAATTTTTGTCCCTTTAAATTTTGATTTGGAATTTTAGTCCTTTTAATTTTTCTCCATGATTTTAGTTCTCACATTTTAGAGAATTCACAATTTTAGCACAATCTTCAATTTTGCATAATTTTTATTTTTCCTTTTTACATTTTAATAAATTTAATTATTTTTTTTATGATACTTTAAATTAATATATTAAATATAGAGTTCAACTAGACAATAATGAAAGAAATAAATCCATACAAAATTGAGAATTGTATTAAAATTCTGAATTTTTGAAGACGTGAAAATTAAAATAATTATCGAATTAATTATCTTAATGTATAAGAATACTATATTATCATGTATGAAAGATTAAAAAATCATTAAAAAAAAAGGATCAAAATCGTGGATAACAGTTAAAGAGGACCAAAAATTGTAACATATACCATTCCAAATTCAAACCAGCTTTACAATCATTCTTAATTTGCTGCTGCTACTACAAGCTGCTCCATGACACTACAGTCACCCGGGGCAACCACTCCATGCTTAAGCATTCACCTTAGCAAAATCTTGAGTGTTTTTGAATTTAAAGATAGGATCAGTGTCCTGCAAACTTTGACCTAATCAGTCTTAAGTCTTAACAGAAAATGTGAACTTCATGAGCTGTTAGCTCTTTTTGCTCCTTTTAAAGGCAACTATGATGTCAAATTAAAGAGACATAAAGTAGGTACAGCACCATTAACTTTTGACATCCTTAATAATATTGCCTCATACTAGCTAAAGTTAGCATTAGCAACGAAGGAAATCTTCTAAATAAAACAAAAACAATGAAATGATAACATCATTCTTTTTCCAAATTGAGTAGTCAACTCAGGCCCTTATCAAAAGTCAGAACACATTTGAATTTAACTATAAACATTATAAACCATTACGTAGTAAAAAGATATCAACTTAATATAAGAAAATGAACTAATATTGGAAGTCAAAACAACAACACCACCTAAAAAAAAATCCATTTTATGAATTGTCAAGCATGTACGTATCCATCTCTGTTAGATAAACAAGGAAGTTAACAAGGATAAGTCTTCTAAAATGATGGCATTACTGGCTGATATGACTGAGGCCATACACCGTGCAATTCTCCATTGAACTGAAGAGCTCACGGATTTTTTTACGTTTACTTATATAGGGTATCTTGCTCAATAGATCTTTGGCATCAGAGAGTCTACCATTTCCGAGTAAAGATTTAAAAACACGAAGGTAGACTGACTGGGACCGGGGAGTTCCCTTACTCTTCATGAATTTTATAGCATCTTCTACGGACCCAAACTTAGAAATATACTGCACAAAGGGTTCAATGATTGGAGTGAATTTGTGATTCCTCATCAGACAATGAAGGTCAAGTGCCTCCTCAAGTTTCCCAATTCCCAATAGGTTATCAATCAGTTTTGCATATGTACCGGGCCTCGGAGATGTACCATGCTTACTAACAATCTCTACAAGCAACTTGTATGCATCATCTATTCTCTTTTGACCAAGAAAACTGTCTATTAGAACACCTAAAACAGCAGCATCTGCATTGCAGCCCTTTTCAATCATCCTATTTAAACAAAGTAATGCCCTATCTACTTCATTTGCAACACAATGCCCTTGGATCAAGACGGTCCAAGTCTTAATATCAGGGATGCATCCACAAGATTCCATCTCCTCCAGCACTTTACATGCTTCATCAAGCCTCCTCATCTTACAAAATCCAAAAATTGCTTGAATGTATGTGATGTTATCAGGCTCATAGCCAGCATTTCTCATATGATTAACAATACTCTCAGCTTCATCAAGTTTCCCAGCACCTGACAAAGACCTGTGGATTCCATCATAGATTGCCTTGGGGAGAGTGTGCCATGTTGACTCATATTTCTTAGAAACCCTGAAAACTAAATCCAAGTTTGGATCATCACTTGCAGAGATGCTCTTCAAAAGAAGGCTGCAATCCTTAACTGAAGGCTTGTATGAACCATCCATCATAAGCTCATAAAGCTTGACAGCATCTTCCATCATCCTATTCCTTTGAAGCTGCCTCGTTATCTTTATGTAAGTATCAATATCCAATTCATGACCCACACTCTTCATCTCCTCAATCAAACTCCAAAACTTCTCAATTGAGTCAGTACTCGTGAGAACTCTTGCAATCGCATTGTGAGTCACTGTATCATGTTCACAACTAGATTGCTTCCCAACCCAATTAAAGAACTCGTAGGCCTTTAAAGGACAATTTCTAAGCTCTTTCAAAACCCTTATTACAAAATTATCCGACATCCGAACTTCAAGCTTTGCAAGATTACTCATAACCTCATCACCCCATTCAGACCCTGAAATGGCCTCAACCACCTTGGTGACAACAATTTCATTGCATTTTCCTGAATACCCTGACTGTAGAAGCGGGTAAGAGACGCACGATCCTTGTTCATATTTTTCCTTTTAAAACCCGCTAATATTGGAAAATACATCTCTTCATCAAAATAAAACCCTTTTGTCTCCATAGTCCATAGAGTAATCCAAAATAGTTTTATCATCTCCTCGGTGGCCAAGACCCTAAGAAGTAAGCCATACAGTGAGGAACTTGGTCTATACCATTCTTTGGCACTGACCCAATTGAAAAAACACCAAGCTTTTTCTGGGTTTGCTTCCATCCGCTTCAAAACGTAAACAACGGTTTCATGGGTCATGGATGGGTAGCATTTTTCTAACGCTTGCTCTAACCCCTTGGACCAATCGCTGGTCAAAACAAGCTCCACAATGGAATTTGGTTTCGAAGAAAAGTAGAGATTTTGATGAATGTTGGGAAGGAGAAAATGGTGAGAGTTATCCAAAAGGGGAGATGGAGTGCAGAGAGAGAAATGAGTCACCTGGTTCCGAGTGAGTTGGAGAGACCGAGTTGCAGTGACTCGGCTGGAAAGTGGCGACTCGAGGAACCTCAGGTTAACAACAATTGCCCTTAAACGATTCATTGTAGATCAGAGGGACAACACCCACAACGTCGTTGGAGCGTTGCATTTCCAGCAGAGTTGGGGAAATTCAAATTGGTAGGGTTTAACACTAGCGACTTTTTTCGGGTCCGAGTCCAATCATGGGTTTCCACTTCCCATAACCGGATTTTGCCAACCATGTTTATTTTTTTTTATTAAAATATATTTGTGATACCTAATAAATACTAAATTATTATATTTATGTCCTAATAAAAAAAACTATTTTTATTTTATAATAAATTAAAAAAATATATTCTCTGTAATTTTTTTAAAAAAATAAATATAAAATTTAAATATTTGTTAAAGATAAAACATATTTTATTCTTATTATTTTTAGCACAAAAATTATATTACAGTTTCTATAAATATTGTTGTTGAAAAAAGTTATATTAAATTATTATATAGATTATTGAGATAAAATTTTAATTATAATTGAAAAATGGTATAAAATGTAGCTAAAAAACTTGTGTTCCTTTTCTAAGAGAATGAGAATACATCCCATTACCACCCCTAGATAGGAAGCTAAAATAAAACATAAAAATAAAAAATAAATAGACATATGTAGTATAGAAAAGAATATTTATATTGAATTTTTTTTATAGTAAAACTGAAAATTTTTCAAATACTCACAAATTAAATATGCAAAACAAATATTGGGAGATGTAAGTTTCTTAAATGAATATAAGTAATTAAAAATTAGTCTTTTGACTTTCAATCAAAAAATATCTCATATTCATCCAAAAATAATAAATATCTCAAAGTTTCTGATGTATTTAATAGTTAGATTAAAACTTAGTTAAGAGTTATTTTAAAAGAAAAGGATCTTCATTAAATTATCTCA
>PYAF01003120.1:154250-171304 GCA_007407185.1 Glycine tomentella
CAAAACAAATATTGGGAGATGTAAGTTTCTTAAATGAATATAAGTAATTAAAAATTAGTCTTTTGACTTTCAATCAAAAAATATCTCATATTCATCCAAAAATAATAAATATCTCAAAGTTTCTGATGTATTTAATAGTTAGATTAAAACTTAGTTAAGAGTTATTTTAAAAGAAAAGGATCTTCATTAAATTATCTCAAAGTTAGAAATAAATAAAGGTTTTTTTATTAAAAATAAATAAGAAGATAAAAAATATAAAATCACATTGAATAGTTATTCTAATTTACTAAGAAGGCAATTGTTGTATCTCCTTGTAAGTGATAAATTACCTTACCTTTCTTTAAATGGATGAGTCTAATGATTTATCATTAACGCTTAATTGTTAAAAAAATTCTAGGAAAAAAATGCTTAATTGTTAAAATCAATCTCACTCTCACTGAATGTCTCTTTATCCTACAGAATACATCAATTCTTTTTGCCAGAGTTAGGATAAGATAAGTTTCATGGTATCTCTTATATATGAATATCTATAGTCATTTAAGAATAATAATATTTAAAAAAATTCATAAACATACATATTTAGAAGTTGGTAATGTCAACATTAATAACAATTTTTTATTAAATGGAATAGTGTTTACAATGATAGTAACTAATGTATTCTAAAAGAATTGAGTTTGATTTTCTTAAGTAATGATTGAAGTTTGAGTCTAATAAATAGAACAAAAATATGATTAGAATGTAAGAATTCATTAAACATGATCAGACAAGTCAAATTATCCTTTAAAAAATTAAGTGATATTCACACCAATATCATGATGTTTTAAAAAAAATCTCTACAATATTAGTGTTTGATAATGAGAAGTTGATAGTTATTCTATGACTAAATTGCTTAGAACTCTTATGTATGCTTAATTTTGTTTAGGAAAATTTTATGTCTAAACTTAAAGTGTTATTCGTGTCAGTATTAGACAAAAAGTTATGTGTAGCATCTTGTGTAGATGAAGCTTGTATTTTTTTCTGGGGTAATTAAGGGAAGAAAAATCAAAAGGGGAGTGTATTACTAAATAGGGAGGTGGAATTAGCAATAGCCATATTATAATGCCTGACTTTAGTCTGGCGACACCATAGCGACGGATCGATGATTGTTATTGGAAGATCACCACGCTCAGCCCATTTCATGATTTTCTTCTTTACATATTTCTTATTTCCTCCATCTTCCTTTTCAACTCCATTTTCTAAAAGGTTAATTTTTTATTAGTAAGTTATAAACACGAAACATTCATTAATTTTGTTAATGATACTTTTTATTAAAGAATTTAATTGATCATTTTTATTGAGATTTTTCTTTTCAATCACTTTTATTTTTTCCAACTGCAAGATTTGAATTAAAAACATTGGTTAAAATATTCAAATTTAGTTATACCTGGACCAGTTGGTTTCTTTTAAAAGGTTTGACATAACATGTTATCAACCATGCACGAAAAGGTGAGTGTAAAAGGCCGAAAAAATATATCACAAATTTAGGCCTTGCCGTGCTTTCGATTGCACATACACATAACAAATTCAATTCCCAACCTTTTATTATGTTTTTAGAAAAAGACTACTTTAAAGCTCAAACAACCTTTTTAGTTTTTAAGGTTGGGTGTTTTGGCCTTTTGTGTAGGTGTGATGCATCGTCCCTATATGTGATCAATTGTCACTGCCACGGCACTACCTAGTCACTAGTGTCCTCTATACCAAAGTTGCTTTTTTCTCCAACTCCTTAATTCCCAAGTTCTTATATTCTTTGTCCTGCTTTTAGTTGTCGCATCTCATCTACTACTTCCCATTGGTTCTTTTGCTTTGATCAACTCCATACGAATTTATCAATTTCTATTGAATTCTACCCTAAGTACATACTACTTTCAAGTATATCCTGCTATAATTCTTTTTTCATTTAAATAAATAAAGTGTTGGATAAAAGAACTAAATATATTTAATATCTTAATATTTTTATGCTTAATAAATAGACTATTATTAAAAAAATATAAAAAATTCAAATTATTCAATATGTACATTTTTTTTATTATTTAAACATACATTTCTCTAGAAAATGGTATCTTAAATGCAGCATTTGATTACTAACTGGACCACTTGCGCTGATGAAGTATCCAATTTTATAAAGTCACTTTGGAAGGAAGTGCCGGAAAATATTTGCTGGGGAAGCTGAAAAATTATGATTAGACACCACAAATTTGACTTTACAGTTATTTTTGTCAAAATAACGAAACATATACAGCCTTGAAGCTCAAATCTGTAGATTTGAATTGACCTTTGTTTTTAGACACTAAAGCTAATGACTTGGAAGCAAAGTTTTCTTCTTTTTAGGCAAATTAACGGCTGGAAATTTGATTCGCTTTAGATATAGTAAATTTGTTCACTCTTAACTAACCAGATAACAATTATTTAAAGAGAATCTTTTTTAATAATATATTGATTAATATGAAAAAATGTCCTTAAAAATGGACAAAGATTGGAGTCAGTAAATTAATTGATAGAAGTTATACCTGATATAAATTAGCTAAAATTGTTGTACTTACTGATAAGTTAAAGAACTTGTGATTAAATTTTGCTTTCTACCAACATAAATATTTTTTATGTAGTAAATATTAAAAGATTACAGTATGGTGTAGTCATGTTGTTGATAAACCAAAAGATATACAAAATTATTTTACGACAATTTTTTTTAAAAAAAAATGTTTTGAAATACTCCCATAATTTATTTATAGCTGAAACTTATAAGTCTTATATCTTATTTAATTAGTTCGACTTATAACTTTGTAGTTTTTAATAAATTTTAATTATTAATAAAAATTATTAGAACGAATATATTACTTACCTCCTCTTCAAACTTTTTCCATTTCAAAATCTTTGTAATGGCCTTGACCTTGAGGATGATTAGAAATTTATTTTAAGTATCTATAATCTTTTAAAAATTATTATAAAATGATAAATGATGTATTTGTTTGAATACATTTACTGCTATGCTCATAAATATATAAGTGTCTAATGATTTAAATTAATCTTTAAGAGACATACACTTGATTCTTCAAAGATCTCATTTTGACATATAATTTAGTTTCTTAATATTTAAACTGGGCATTAAATTATTTTTAATATATTAAATATTGATTTGATCCATAAAGTGATACTTATTTTAAAGTTGAGACATTAACTCAATATTTAATCATCCTTAAAGTTGACTTTATCTGTTGTGTATCTTTAGTAATTACAATTATTTATGTTAAAGAAGAAGTACTATGTTTTAGGCGTTCCATTACCGAGAAATCGAGAATGTACAGGATTGGGCAGCTAAGTAATTAGCCAATAAAGTGGACAAAATCATGGTAGGCTAGAAATAAAAAATATCAACAATGTACAGAATTGACAGCTGTAAAGTAGTGGACGAATATATTGTAATATTATATTTATCTTGCAAACTTATGGATGAGGTAAGAATCATTTTGTGATGAAGACTTAAAGAGGGTTTTTTTCTAGAATGGGGTAATTATTTTCATTAATTACCATTTAGGGGTTGTGTCTTTTTATTTATCATTTAGGTGTAAGTTATGCAACGTCACATAACTTGTTACTCAGATCTATCAACGATTTTTATTTTTTTAAGTGAAATCGTAAAAAAATTTACGATTTCAACTATAAGTTCAAAAGTCGTAAATATATTTATGACTTTTAAACTCATAAATATATTCATGACTTTAAAATCGTATTCTTTTAATTTTCTTAATTTTATTTTATTTTATTTTATATATTTTTTAAAAATGCACATTTGAAAGTCATAAATATAAATTCAGAGTTACCATATTCCTCCTATGGCTTCGAAGTTGTTTGAGAATCTGTTTGGATTGAAGACACAAAGATTATCTGTTGCAGCCTCATAATCATGTTTGGCAGACAACAATATTGGTCACAGTTTTGCCCTTTTCATATATTGTACACTAATTTGTCTTCTACATGATGTTGATTAATGAGGAATTTGATATTTTTTCCTCATGAGATAATTTTGCTGTAAATCTAATTCAGAAATAATTATTCTTTTATGAAATTTATTATTCTTTAAATATGGTTTCTTTTCCATTACTTTATTAGCTTTGAGGCTTTCTGTTTTGTACCGTTTGCAGACATTCTTGTTCTTAGCATCTGATTACCATTTTTGAGCTATGTCTTGTTTCTTTTCTTTTTGATGTAATGATTGTATAGTATTGGTTTAGTGCTAATTTAGCTGCATAATCAGGTTTTTTCACATGGATAATTACCTGTTTATGCTCTATTGGCAACTGTGATTATAGTTAATTAATTTTTACTTGATGTGCTATTTTTTTACAATTTTAAATTTAGGTGTGAAAATGGGGTTATCTGCCAAGAAATCTAGAAAAAGAGAAAAAAAAAGTGACAGTGATTAAGATGAATACGATAATATGGCGTATTAAAAAAGTATTCATTGCTGCAAAATTTTAGATTTTTTAATTTGTTGTTCAATAATTGTATAATGTTAGTGATTTCCTTATGGATTTTGATTAAGGGTTGTTTCCTGATGTAGGTGGAGGATGATTTTGATGATGACGGTGAGAAGGAGGATGAAGAGGAAGAACATGGAGAGGAAGTAACAGATGATGAAGATGGGCCAAGAGAGCATAGTGAATGGAAGAATGATGAGATGGAACAACTTGAGAAAGAATATAGAGATCTTCATCACCAAGAGCTGTGAAATTCCATTTAATATTTGATATATATTTAGTTTATATTGCATACGGAACGTTCATTATGCTGATATATATTTGTGTTGTGACTTGTGAGTAAGGTACAATATGCTGACATGCAAGCACAAAATTACCTCGTTGCGAAACCTGCCAATATAGCCATTATGATCAAAATCCTCTCACTATATAACCCTTTCTCCTTTCTCCTTCAAAAGATCCAGGAGAGAAAAAAAAATACAAAATCCATCAACTCAAAGAAATAAGCAATTCAAGAAATGGGTGAAGTAAAAGTTAAATCTCAAAAGGAACCTTTCATCGCAAACTCTCCACAACCAACATTTCAGAAACACAAACATCCCGTCACCACAAACTCACCACCACCACCCTCACAAGAAGCGGAGGAGCCCACATACTTGTCCATGATGCACCTCACCTGTTAGCCACCTGCTCCGCCGCCACCATCAACAACCGCATGAAGTGTCAATCGCCGCCATCTTCCTCCTCCTTCGGCGAGCCCTGTTCCAAGAAGCTCTTTTGCGACCAAGAGGATCTCACCCTTTATGGCTTCTCCATCGTCTCCATTCCCCTCAACATAAACCTCCTTGTCAACAAGCGTGGCTCTTTCCCCGTCCTTCGTTGCTGCGTCTCCAACCCTTACACCCCTCTTGCGCCTGCGCTGGAACTGGAGCAATCCATTCCTCCGAAGAGAAGCTCCGGGCTGCCACCCCTGCTGTCGAGATTCCAATAGAGAGTGTCAGATCTCTCTATTCCTACCCCAATCAAGGCTATGTCCTATTTGAGCTATGAAGAAACTGTCACGCTTGATTCTGTGGTATAATGGGTTTTGATCTTCTTTTTTTTTTTTGTGAATAATAAAGTTTTGATCTTTTTTGAGTTTGGAATAATGGTTTTTTTCTCTCTTGTGGTTGTGATTGTAGAGGCTGAGAAGGATGAAGGAGCATTTGTAAGAGATGAGTCAGTGGTTGGATGAAGTTATGAAAGATGAGGTGGAAGATGATAGAGAAGAAGTGTGTGCAGTTGCTGAAGAGGTCAAGGTCCTAGGTCATGTATGTGTGTCCTAGGTCATGTATGTGTGTGTGTGTGACTTTGTCTTCTTGACCTTGGACTCTGATTGAATTGTTTTATCTTTAATGTATTTGGTTCTTTAACTGTGCTAAGAAGATTTATAATAAATTGTAATGAATTGAGGTTCAATTTGTTTGTTTTTGCTGGATGATTTGCGAGGTGGAGATTCTGAAGATGTTGTTAGTATTGATTGGGCTGAACGGTGCATAAGCCTTGCGTTTAGGTGCCCGTGTGGGAAAAGCTATGAGGTTCTCCTCTCTAAAAACAAATGTTACTACAAGTTGATATAGATAAATAAATATTGTATTTCACTCCTTTCACTTTGGAATCACTTATGGTTTTATTCTCTTTTAGTTTAACAAAGTCTTTTTTCTATTCTCATGAGTTGCATTTGATTGTAACTAGAACTAATGTTATATCACTTGCTTTCAATAATGTAAATAAAATGTTGTGTAGTATCTCCAAGAAATGGAGGAAAGTATATTTTGTTCCATCTACTACTATGTAACAGTTCATAATATCATACTCCAAAAATTTAAAAATTTATATGTATCTATTATATATAAGTATATAACTAACATTATTTGAATAACAAAAATTTGTGCGGGGAATGTTGGTGTTTTTGTAATTGGATATTATTTTAGATTTCTTAGTGTAAAATGTTCTTTGAACAATAAAGTGAGACAATAGAAAGATTTTGTGATGTATGTATAAAAAATAATGAATAAGCTTTTTTTATGTACCATTACCAATAATGAATAAAGTCATGAAGATAATTATATATAACATTAATTTTTTTATTTTAAAAAAGTAATGCAATCGTTACCTTCGACACAAATACTAGCAAAACTTTTTTCTGTGGGACTTGATTCATTTTACAATCAATTTTGACTAGGTTCCCTAACAAATTAATATTTGTTTTCGATGAAACAAGACTCTTATGTCATGCTTTGAAATGATTAGTGATAAACTGAATCGAATGATGAGACACCTGTGGTCGGTATTATGAGATATAATGATCAGTTGGCACTTCTATACAATATCCAATTCACTAAATATGCAGCAGTCACAGGTTGGCATACAAGGTAGGGTTCACAAGCCAATCTTTCCAATTTGATTGTTTTAACATGTGCATTCCTCAATACTTTAAAAAACCAAAAGGGAAAACAAAATCAAATCATTGGAGTAATAATTTCTATGATCAGAAACATGCACTTAAGTTCCTTAATTTTGCATGAACTACAAGAGGAAGATGGAAAATAATTTTTGGCACTGAAAACCAAATTTGAAGTTGGAAGTTGTGTGGGCAGAACTAGAGCACAAGGATCTAGAGTTAATTTCCACCATATACGATAAGAGTTCCAAAAAAAGTCTTAAGAATCAAGATTCAGGGAGCAATATCATTGGAATTGGAATAAAATATAAACTGCATGTTCTTCTTTAGATGTTCTTCATAAAAGTACATACATTTTTTTACTCATAAAAGTACATACGTAAAACAAGTATTTCACATTTTCTTTCACAACTGTACAAAGTTGAAATTAATGAAAGCATGTAAATGAAAAAAACATTTCATATTTTAGTTTCATAACAGTCACACAGGGAATATACGTGGAAACAAGCCATCTTTTCTAGCCATAGCATTATGTAGAAGTTTTTCCTTCATATAAGAATTTGAAAGTTCACATGAGATTTTAAAGCTTCCATACCCTTTAGTAAATGATGATTGATGAGAAAGTGAGCAAAAAATAAAAGGACATGGGAATGTAGTAAACAAAAACTCTAAAAACAATTAAGCATCAGTTTTCCCACAAGAACAAGAAAATTGCCACCATTATGGAAAAAATTCAGAAGAAAAGAGTATGGATATAGTATCAGAACTCATTGGTGCACAGAGGAATTAACACTATTCACAAGTCATACATTTTTTTTGGAGTATGATATTTTGAATTGATATTCATACATTTTTTTAGTATGATATTTTGAATTGTTATTCATACATTTTTTTTGGAGTATGATATTTTGAACTAATATTCATACATTTTTTTGGAGTACGATATTTTGAACTGATATTCATACATTTTTTTGGAATATGATATTTTGAACTGTTATAGAGTAGTAGATGAAGCAAAATATATTTTCCTCCATTTCTTGGAGATAGTACACAACATTTTATTTACATCAATGAAAGCAAGTAATATAACATTGGTTCTAGTTACAATCAAATGCTACATGAGAATAGAAAAAGACTTTGTCAAACTAAAAAAGAATAAAAACAGGAGTGATCTCAAACTGAAAGGAGGCAAACACATTACTTATTCATTTAGATAAATTTATAGTAACACTTATTCTCAACGAGGAGAACCTCATAATCTTTTCCACACTGGCACCTAAATGCAAGGCTTATTCACCGTTCAGCCCAATCAACACTAACAACTTCTTCAAAATCTCCACCTCCCAAATCATCATGCAAAGACACACCGCTTGAATCCCAATTCATTACAATTTATTATAAATCTTCTTAGCAAAGTTAAAGAACAAAATACATTAAAGATAACACAATCCAATTAGAGTCCAAGGTCAGGAAGACAAAGTCATACGTACACATATGTGAGCTAGGATCTTGATCTCTTCAGCAACTGCACAGACTTCTTCTCCACCATCTTTCTCCTCATCTTTCATACCTTCATCCCATCATTGCCTCATCTCTTTCAAACGCCCCTTCATCCTTCTCAATATCTGCAATCACAACCACAAGAAAAAAGAAAAAAAAGAAGCATTCTTCCAAACTAAAAAAAGATAAAATCTTTATTATTCACAGAAAAAAAATCAAAACCCATTATACCACCGAATGAGGCACGATGGTTTCTTGAGAGCTGAAATAGGACATAGCCTTGTCCGGGGAAGGAACAAAGAGATCTGACACGCTCCGTTGGAATCTCTGCGGCACGGGTGACAGCTGGGAGCCTCTCACCGGAGAATTGGATTGATCAGGTTCCGGCGCCTGGGGTGCAGGGGTCGGAGACGCAGCGGTGGAGGACGAGGAAAGAGCTGCGCTTGTTGACATTCTTAAGCCATGCAAATGGCCAAGCCAAAACTATCTTACTCTTTTTTCGTCACTATTATTCACGGTAAAAGAGGACAAAAAGATACATGCATGAGATAAAATGGCAGTGCTGCTTTGATATTGTATTTTGATTCAAAAGCTTATAAATGTTGTTTAAGTAAAAGCTTATTTAATATAGAGATAAAACACTACGCACTTACACATCCAATCATAATCACAAACTATTACATGCATGTTTGATTTTCATGTGAAAATATATTTTTAATATAAAAAAATTGCTGGATCAAGATCTTTATTTTTATTTTGATCATTTTACTATTATCAGTTTAATTTATATTGAAAAGTATGCACGACATTTCTAACTTTAATTCAAACATGTATTACATATGATAAGTTTGTTTATTTTACATTGTTAATACCTAATGTGTATATAGCTATTTTCTTAAGCCATATGATCTGTATCAACCTTTATTGTATAATTTTAATTCATAAGGATCAATTTGGTTGTAAAATTAAGCAGGATAGAATAACTCTCTCATCATGGTTTTAATCAAATTGGAATTTGTCTTATTTACATAACTATCTAATTTGATAAAAAAAAATATTACATGATTTGATGGAAAAAAAGTAATATTGTCATTTACACAGAGTTATTGATTATTTTTTAAGAAAATCTTTTGCAATAAAATTTTATTTTTTCTCTCATAAATTTTAACTTTAATTGCTATAAAGTTTAGTTTTCTTTACCAATATGGTAGATTTGTATGAGATTCTTGTCCGAATTCTTCTTATTGATGTGAGACTATACTCGATCCCTACACACATATTATAGTGAAGATGCATGAGACTCTAAATTTAGGTGGACTAAGAATATTTATAATGTATGATTACTGATGAGGTATTTATCTTAAATTTGTGAGTTTTATAATGTTATAGATTTAAAAAATCTATCCAAGAATTTATTTCAATGTTAAAATTACTAGAGTGAATGTTTAATTTCAGTTATATTAAATTTTGAAATTAAAAATAATTCTTTAATTGATAAGAATAAATTAAATAGTAATCACTTATATAAATAACACTCACTTAAATAATGTGCTGCTAAGTTATTTGCTTCAATAATAAAAATTTGTTAAATAACTCATGAAACTCAACAATTGATAATAATTGTAATAATAATAATGATGAAAATAATATCAATGATGAATTGTTGAGTTTCATGAGTTATTTAACAAATTTGCTTCAATAATAAGAATTTGTTTTACGTTTGTTTTATTTTTATCTTTTGAATTTGTATAGAAATACATGCGTTCATAAAGCAGTTGGTTATTTTTCTGGGATCTATAATATTATTGTACAACTTCTAAAATAATCATTTCACGGAAAGTTTAACGAAGACGGGTCTCGTGTGTTGGGTTTGCCGTTTGCTTTCTTTATTGTCTTGTGGTTACAAATGTTGTTGTTATTAAATTATTAGTAAAATGAAAAAGGGCATTAAAAAAATGCCAAGTGTAAGCCATCATGTTGATCTTTTTGTGTGTCGGAAAAGCATCCAGTGTCAGAAGCCAAACATGACTCAGCAAGACTTCGCAACTCCACAAAGCCGGTGGTGATAACACTGATGGGAAAGCAAAGTCCTTTTTTTCTCCTTTGAGTTGACACCTGAAAACATTTTCCTTTCTCTCATCTTGTTAATCATCGGCACCACCTCCTCAACTTCACCAGTTCTAGAGAAAGTGCTTTCGGTGTTTGTTTGAAGTCGCTGACATCATCATGGACTTCGACTTCAGGACTAGTTTTCATTCTGTCAAGCACCTCTCTGCTGTGCAAGCTGCTAGACTTCACTCTGGTACCTTGATTTCTCTCTTCCTATTTGAGCCTCTTTTCCTTTCTCTTCTTACTTGTTTTGTTTGAGTTTTTTTTTTTTTTTTTTTTTCCTGGATTACTCGCTTATGGTGTATGACTTTCGTTAGTCCAAATCTTTTATCACATGATGAGAATTGAACAGGTTCTTCTGCTAGATTGATTGTTCTCATTCATGTGAACGCTAGCGAAACTTTACAACAGTACCATATCTTTGGCTTTGTTTTGTTCGAGTTTGAGTACCCATTTTTGTTTTTTTTTTCTTTTTCTTTTATTTCATTCCCTTTATTGTCCTGTCCTGTTTGAGCTATGCTTTTTTGTGAGTTCTCAGTATTTTATGAACCCCAATTGCTATTCATATTGCCCTTTGAAGTGAAGTTCTAAGATTTTTTCTTTAGTGGGTAGAACTAGGGGAAAGCATTTGAGTGAGGCAGCTGAATTTGTCTTTTTGTGATTTTTGGGTAACTAAGTGAACTCATATTAATTTAATGACATTTGATTTCTATTTCTGTCAGTGTTAGGCTTTCCTTGTCACAAGCACCTGCAACTACGATTATAAAAAGTGGTATAGGCTTTGTTTATGTGACTGAATTTGAAGAGATTCATTATGCTCTCAGACGTAGTGTGCATTAACTTTTAGCTTATGAGAGCTTTTCAACAGTAAGACCCTAAAAAAACTAAAAACTACTTACCCTATTACCCAGAGGCTCCACGTTATGCGCAAGTAAGGGGGAGAGATATTTTACTCTTACATATGCAAAAAAGCTGTTTTTGAATTCGAACCCATGACTAACAAGTCACCAATGCACAACTTTCCGGATTCAATAGTAAGACCCTAAGTTAAGATTTTTCTATGGCTAGAATGCTGAGTTTACTAGTGCTTATGAAGAAGTTGGATGAGAGAGCTTGTGGAAAATTTACATTGAAATAAAGAGCCATTCACATAATAGACTGTCTGAAGTTGATTCACTTTTGCATGTTCTGCATAGGTTCAATTTGGAATTGGCCTCCAACTATGAAGGAATTCAATTGTATGACTTCAGAGTCAGGTCTGTTAGTATTTAAGCAGAGGGATAGTGAGAACCAGAACATGACCTTTATTTTTATTTTTATTTTCTGGGTTAGGCATACAAATAGCCTTAGCAACTAGCAAGGAAATATATTATTATGTTGATACTTATAATTGACCTATCAGTGGTGGACCATCATCAATAGTCAAACTTGATTTGCTTTTGTGCTTGATTGGACTGTTGGAACACGAGATAATAATTCCCTGCTTTTTGAAATAGAGCCAGGCTTTTTTCGGAAACTGCTCCAGATCCTGATCTACCCATTGTGATGTACATGAGTGAAGTAATACAATACAGGTTTATGTATAATGACCTGATATTAGGTATTTAGATTGGTATATGTAATCATATGGAAATTTTTGGCTCAGGGCTGCACCAAGTTTGACATGTGCCTGGAAATGACTAAAGAGCATAAGTGGTGTCTAGTTTTGTGCTTATCCTTCTTGTTTGGTATTTTTTTAGCTTGTGCAGTTGCATTAGTGTATTTTATGCAGTTCATTCATTTTCCTATTGCTTTTATCTTTTCTTTTGAGACTTGAGATGCTCCTTCTATGACATGTCCTTTGGATTCTTTTAAATGTCCTAGAAATAACTCACTGGCCCCTTTTAAACCGCAGATAATTATTCAGTGATCCATTACACAGATGTAGATAATGATGGCCGATGTGATTTCCGATGTCCATTTTGTGATTTTGAAATTGAAGTTCCTGTGCTCTGCAGCAATTTGGAAGAGGAGCATTGCTCTGCCCTAAAAAATGTGGTATGCTCTTTATGTTTCTTAAAATTTATGTTTAGCAGAAGTTATCACTTACCACGAAGTGCTAACTTTACAATTTTGTCATAACCTTATTTTCTTTTTTCCTTGATTAATTAGTATCTGTCCAATTACTTTATTATAGATTATAAATGCAGTTATATAAATCTGAACAGAAAATTTATGTGTCTGCTTCATATGGTGCACTGTCCTGATCTGGATCAAGAAGAAAAGGATCCAGTGGTCCAGCAACCTTTATATTTAACCACTGGGAAAAATGAAATAGGGACATTTCTCTTTAGGTAAGTAACTCATGATTGAAATCTCTGCTTCAATTTTCTTTTATCAGGTTTGTCCCGTATGTGAAGAAAATATAGGGAAGGATGCAATCATGCAATTTACACATTCAAGCTCTCGAAGGGTATGCTTTACTTATCTAAAATCTGATGTATTCTAAAATGTAATCTAGCACATGTTTGGCTTTATGTGCATTTGGTTATTATCTAACTCAATTCAATATATTAATATTTGATGTGAAGTGGGCGTGGAAGCCTGAGAAATCTAGCATCTGGCCTGGTAACTCAGCAATACTTGGCAAGAAGCTGGCCACCAGGGGAAACAAACAAGAATCAATAACTGATCCACTTTTGTCACCATTTATCTGCAACGTGCCTTTTCCAAACTCTAACAATTTCCATCCAGATGAAAACTCCAGGTCCAACAATAAGGATATAGACATTCCTAATGCAAAAAGGTATGGTACTTTTTCCTTCAATATTTGTAATTGTGGTAACTGGTAAGTTAGCATAACTGGAGAAAAGTTATAGTGGGGAGTGCATGAGCAGCATGACATATAGAAGATTTACTTTTTTTCCCTTTGTTGTCGTTGCTATCTCCTGTTCTTTTTGCGTGTTAATGAGACTTGGAAACTAGAAGGTAAAAGAGCTTTGCTTTCCATAGAGATTAATCTGCTCAAATTTCTTTGAACAATTTTGAGAGGCATAACCATGAAATGACTGAAATGATTTAAAACATTCTCCAGCTGATTTTTTTCTGTCACAACTATGTATTAAAAGTTTTTGTCCTTGATTTGTATGGTCTCATTTGATGTTGAATACCAAGACTTGTACCGAGACTTCCTCAAACAAACTTGCTAGTTGTCACGAATAATAATGAAATATCACCAAGAGCAGTTCAGTTTACACTTTCCTCGTGATGTAGTGATCTTTATTGTTTCAAGCATTTTATAATTTTTCCAGTATTTAGTCCGAATGGAGATGATTTGCAGCAATATTAACGTCCAATGCATAGGTAATAAAAATTAAAGTCGAACTTAGTATAAGCTACTCACAGACAATGTATGCTATTAATGATTTTGTTAGTTGGTTAGGAGGGTAGCTATTAGCTAATGTAGCTGATCAGTTAAAGATTAATTAGAATGCCGGTTAATGACACTTTTACTGATTCTGTATAACTCACTAGTTGCAGGACTTGATTTTAAATAGCAATGAAATCATTCATTTATAAGATATGTCAATGAAGTAAATATATATATATATATATATATATATATAGCTTATATTTGTTATGAAGGATGATTTCTCTCAAGATTTGCCTATAACTTCACATTACAGCATTAGCATACTACTTTGACGAGAATTATTAGCATATGGAGAGGTTTACTGAGTAATTTTAGAAAATTTTGTTGTTTCTGTCAAAATAAAAAATCCCCAATGTTTAATTTTGTAAATTCGCCGAGTCAGGGTTGCACTTTGATTAGTTAAATATTTGTGACAATAAAAGATTAATGTTATCATGAGTGGGTGCTATCATTTACTTTTAATGCAGGCCAATCCCCAATGTTTCTAGTATTGATTGCAGTTTATTAATGGTTTAAGTGTCAGAACCACCCATGAAAAAGAAGAAAACAAAAAGTTAGACCCCCAATCCTGACATTTGCTCATGGCTAAAATTTTTTAACCTGTTTAAAATTTGGCTTAAATTTCTTTTTAGTCTTTGTATTTAGCTTTTTTTTTTTGTGTCCTTTTGTAATTTTTTTAGTCCTTGCAAATTATCTTTATTTTGTTTTTTGTCCTTATAATATTTTAGGTAACATTTTTTTTCCATTGTTGAAAACGTTATCTAAAGTGCTTTATGAATTAAAACAAAACAAACATCATTTGAAAGGACTAAAAACAAAAAGAAAATAATTTTGCAAGGATGAAAAATAAAAAAAAAAAAAAGTTAAATTGTAAGGACTAAAAAAATATTTAAACCTTAAAATTTTCATATTTTTCCATGCATTCGTGCAATTCTAACCAACACTGCAAAACAAATTATTGAAATCATAAATGAAATATTTTCATTTTACCATATTATGTCTTGTAAGATTTGTAGTCGATAGCAATCATGTATCTTGGTTTTAAAAGAGACAGAAGCAAGGCTTGTGAAAAGTTTCCTCTTAAATTCAAGGCTGAAATATTGATAATGATTTTGTTTTTGCAGAAATAGCACAGATGCACCTGATATAGGTGATGAGAAGGATCAACAAGAGAGAAGGCTGAAGGCAGGTTTTGTTCAACAGTTGGTATTCTCAACCATATTCGAGTAAATGTGTTTCTAGAATTTAAAGTCACACAGGCATGGATTGGTTGCAGCTCCCTTTCAGATAGCCTCTGATGCTGATTCAACAAGCACGGAGTTTCATTGTGCTGTATGTGTTTAGGGGATGTGTAGTAGTCTAAGGCTAAGCAATAGCTATATGTATTTGACTATATTTTATATCTTTCAATTAAATTTGTCTTTGGTGCACTATATAAAAGTCGTCAATCTGCTTTACCATATTGATACCATATTTAACTACATTTTTTATTTATTTCCTAGTTAGGCGTTTTTAAGAAATGGAAAAAGGTTAAACAGATTGATCTAAATCAAATTACCAACATCAAGTTAGTTCTATCCACCATATCTACGAGAGTTTCGGAAATGACCACAGGTTCAAATCATTAGTCACAGTTATACTTTTACAAATCGTATGATCTGCTATTTTTGTTCCTTCATTTCTTAGGTGAAGACTGAAAAAGCAAATAAAAATAGGGATACTTTCGTTAATGTTACCGAAGAAACTGAAAATATCGAAGTGTACTAACAATTTATTCATTTTGAAAATCATCTTACTTCCCAAAAAATATTAACACTCTTCACGTTCTTTTTAAATATATTTTTCAGTGAAATATTTATGTAATTCCCACCAGGAGAGATTAAACACAGATTATTTACTAAAATTAATATAAAATTTTGCTCAATAATAAAAAATCAAATAGTTCATTACTATATTTCTCTAATTTTCACCATTATGAGTAATGTAGGTGGTTTGGTTAAAATAGCAGGCACTTTTTCCATTCATGTTTTGACGTTGCAATTTTCCGGCATTGAAAATGTAATACCGTGAGACGGAAAGGATTGGGCAAATCAAGCAATGTGCAAACACAAATGACAAATTGCAACTCCAAGTTGATGGAAATCATGCCAGAAAATGTGGAGTTTAAAAGAAGTCCTATCATTGAAGTTGCACAGGTAGTTCTAGTCAATTATGCATGTAATTGCAATCAGCTTTAACTACCACCCAGTTGCTTACCACGTGACCGCATATAACAAGTGAATTTAGCTAGCAGTTGATCTTCTAATCATTCCATGCAACAAAATAAAAAAGGTTTGCGTGCTGGAATATATAAGATCAAAGATACGGGGTTCACACGTTTAATAATCCAGCTTGTGGCCTTTTACTTCTGAAACTACTTTCAGAGGGAAATGGTATTAACTAACAAAGGACGAAGGAACTATATGATAGAATTGGAGAGAAATGAGAAAAAGTGATTAATCTTTATTGCAAAAAACATCTTCAGTAGTAACAATGAGCTAAAGAACAGAGATCAAAAACAGAAGTTGTACCACAGATCAAGAATTCACATGAATTTCAGTTCACCAGAAGATGCAAAAAATAATAAGTTCAGTGCACCCCAGCAGGTCAGCATACAACTTAAATCACTCCCTGAAATACTCCATTTGATAGTTAGCTTCAAACCCAGCAGCAATGCACATGATTTTCTCATCATGGAAGGCTGAAATTGCCTCATTACTGCTATTCAGAAACCCTTCCATGAAAGAATTGTGAGCAAGATTCCCACCTTCTAAACCGCAACCAAGAGCCTACTCTCCATAGCCACCATCGCAGCTTGAACCTTTTCCCCTCAATTATCTCCCTCTCCTTCACCTAGGTATTCAAGAGACCCATTTCTCTCTGTTCCAATTTACTTCTCAACTGACTCTAACCAACTTCCCCTATCCCCTTGTATTATTGAATACAAGTACTTATTCTGTTAACAAAATCAGTCCTCATTCCCCCTTTTGTGTGCAAGGTTTTTTTTTTTTTTTTTTTTTTTTTTTTTTTTTTTTTT
>PYAF01003120.1:171404-197272 GCA_007407185.1 Glycine tomentella
ATAAATATGATAAGGAAACGTCTTCTATGATATGAATGTGATCAGGATTCAGGACAAATTACTACTCTGGACATAAAGGGCCTCTAACCTGTGTGTGAAGAGCATGAGACATGTTTTCATAGCTTAAGTCTCATATAGACTGCCAAGATAAATAGTTAACTTGCTCATTGCAAGTTTATTTTCAAAAAAGACCTATACATGCAAAATAAAATTTCAGTAAGACTTCTACCACACAAAATGAACAGGCAGGAACACCAACTGTCTCAGGATAATGAGCAACACCAATTACATTATTTCTACATATCTAATCACAAAAAGAGGGGTAACCACATTAGTGTAATAGCTGCATTATTGTAGATTATAAGAAACATTGCTGGATCTGGATTAATGGTAAGGGAATGGGCACGACAATGGAAGGGAAAAGTGTGCCAAACCCCTTTTTGGAAGAATTCAAATAGGGGATTCCTGCTCAAACCCACTAAAACCTTTCCCATTGCATTGGGGGCTAAATAGAGGAAAGAGTGTATTTAGTTTAACTTAAATAAGAGAAAACAACTTAATATTCTCTTTACTTCAACTCCTAAACAAGGGGCAACAATTTCCCGCTTACATCCAAACAAAGGAAGTGACTCACCCTCCACCCAAAACATAGCATGACGGTACTAAAGAGAAAACACTGTTCAGCTTTGTAAGACAAATTTTCATAATTCCAGGCAAGCAGAAATTTACGGAATCTTGCTCAAGTACTTAACAGATGAATCATAACAATAAAAAAAGATGGAAGTTAAACAAGCGGAAACTGATTGTCCAACTCGACTATACATGATCTAGAAACCTAAAAAATATAACAAAATGGATATAGCAGCAAGTTGTGTAAAATAACAAAACTCAATTGCGCAAGCCCATTGTCCGTGATAGATACTATCTGTTCAGAGTGTAAGAGTCAAGTAGTTGGGATACCAATCTCACAACAACTTACTAACTACTCAATGATGGATTGGATAACACCAGCTCCAACAGTTTTGCCTCCTTCTCTAATAGCAAACCTCATTCCTTGTTCACAAGCCACAGGCACAATAAGTTCAACCACCATCTTAACGCGGTCGCCCGGCATAACCATCTTGGACTCCTCATCCTTGTCATTCATAATGGCAGTTACCTTGCCAGTAACATCGGTAGTCCTCATGTAGAACTGAGGCCGGTACCCGGCAAAGAACGGAGAGTGCCTGCCACCCTCTTCCTTCTTCAAAACATATACAATTGCGGAAAACTTGGTGTGAGGGGTAATGGTTCCAGGCTTAGCCAAAACCATCCCTCTCTGAATATCAGTCTTCTGAATACCCCTAAGCAACAACCCCACATTGTCCCCAGCCAAAGCTTCATCCAAAATCTTCTGAAACATTTCCACCCCAGTCACAGTGGTGTTCCTAGTTTCCTTAACACCAACAATATCAACAGTCTCTCCAACCCTAATGGTACCTCTCTCAACCCTTCCGGTGGCGACGGTTCCGCGACCGGTGATGGTGAAAACATCCTCAATGGCCAGCAAAAAGGGAAGTTCAGTTTGGCGCCGAGGGATGGGAATGTAGTTATCCACAGAATCCATAAGCTCGTAAATTTTATCAACCCATTGGTTTTCGCCGCGCTTGATGGCAGGGTTGGCCATCAAAGCTTCCAAAGCAAGCAAAGCGGAACCGGAGATAATCGGAACATCGTCGCCGGGGAACTCGTACGAGGAAAGAAGCTCGCGAACCTCCAATTCAACTAACTGAAGAAGCTCCTCGTCATCAACCTGGTCCTGTTTGTTGAGGAAGACGACGATGTTGGGGACGCCGACTTGTTTGGCTAAGAGGATGTGTTCTTTGGTTTGGGGCATAGGGCCGTCGGCGCCGGAGACGACGAGGATGGCGCCGTCCATCTGGGCGGCGCCGGTGATCATGTTTTTGACGTAGTCGGCGTGGCCGGGGCAGTCGACGTGGGCGTAGTGGCGGTTCTCGGTCTCGTATTCGACGGTAGCGGTGTTGATGGTGATGCCGCGGGCGCGCTCCTCCGGGGCGGCGTCGATCTCGTCGTATTTTTTGGGGGCACTGTTGCCGAGGGAGGCGAGGGCCATGGTGAGGGCGGCGGTGAGGGTGGTCTTGCCGTGGTCGACGTGGCCGATGGTGCCGATGTTGACATGGGGCTTCTTGCGCTCAAACTTGCCGCGAGCGGCGCGGACGGTGAAGGAGCGGCGGCGCGTGGAGGCAGCGGCAGGGGGGAGGTGGAGGATTGTGGAGGGGTGGATGAAGGAAGAGGAGAGGTGGGTTGTGGAGGGGGTGTGTGTTTTGAGGAAGAGGAAATTGGAGGAGGGTGAGGGAGAAGAATGGTGGATATGTTGAGGGTATGGGAGTTTAGAGGTTGCTGCCGAAGAAATAGCCATGGTTTGGGTATCGAAGGGTTTGGGAATGCGATCTATCTGCGGTGGACAAAAGAGGACCTCATCTTTTATCCAATTTTGGAGGGACTTGCCCCTCCACATTCCACTGTGATCGAATTAACACTATGTTGGGTTTTTGGGTAGAATGGAATTTTAATGAATAAAAAAAGGGTTATATATATATATATATATATATATATATTGTTTTATTTTTGTAAGTTTACTTTTTAAATTTAGTCATTATAAATTGATATTTTCCAATTTTGGTTTCTATATATTTTTTTTGTTTATTTTTAGTTTTGATAAATTTGTGTCTTTATAATTTTTTTTAAGATTTTAATTTTTCATTTATAATTCTCAAGATTTTGCAAACTTATATATATTAAAAATGAGCAATTTTTTTTATAGAGATTAAAATTAATAAAAAATACAAATTTACTGAAACTAAAAATGAATAATTTTTTTAAAGAGTTAAAAAAATACAAATTTACAGTAACCAAAACATGTGTAAGCAAATAAAAAAGAATGAAAAGGGATAAAATAAATAAGACACTTCATTTTTTTTTATTTAAAAAAAGGTGTAAACTTAGTGGTAAATAGTGTGCGAATAACACAACCCTATTCTTTGTAGCATTTTGGTCAACAATGCAACAAGACACGAGCTACAACCCAAAGAGAGAAGCAAAGACTCCAGGACCAATAGTACTCACAAATCTAACAGGTGAACAGTAGCAATATTCAAAAGCTATTTATTTCTCAACACATTTTAAATATGGATATTGTATCTAAACTCTCATTATTAAATCATGTATTTCCCATTGTATTTTTAAAAAATCATTTCAGAATATAAATTTATATTTTCAAATAGACTTTTTAAAATGCAATGAAAGATATTAGATAGTGAGAGTGTAGGAAATAAATGCCTTAAAATATTTACTAACTCGTGTTCCAGGTTTCCAGCAAAAATAAAAAATAAAAAATCTTGGGTTTATTTGTTTACGGGCCTTGGGACCTTCTAAAAGCTGTCCAACTGTTCCAATTGGGCTATTAAAGACCGTCTGCAACCTCCCAATAAACGAAAAAAGAATTTGAGAGTTGGAAAATTCGAAAAATGAATTAGCAAATACAAATTGTAAATAAACTAAAAAACAAATTACAAATGAATAGATTTTCTAAGAAGTTTTAGCGAAAAACAAATGATTGAGATTAATTAAAAATCAAAGTGCATAAATTTTTATATTATCTTCCAATTTTCATTTTTGTTGTCGAATATATTAGAAAATGTCACGCTTAAAATTATTTAGAATAATATTTTTAATTATGAAAGAGTTTATTTTAATGAATTGAGTTTAATTTCTATGTACTAATAGTATAATTATTTTTACATTATTAACCAAGAATAAATTAAAATAAGTATAAATTTTAAATGATTTTTGTAAAATTCAATAATTTTAGCGTATATATAATAATTTCTGATTAATTGTCCGTCTAAAAATTCTTTACATTTACATTCTCAGTTCTCAGTGCATAAATCAGTTTCTCAAGTTTAATTTACTCCCTACAACTATCTTCTAGTGTATTTAAGTTTTGAAACTTCAAGAGAATATTATAAATTTGGTTATTGTTTGAAAAAATTTGGTGGAGTAACTAAGAGTGTAAAACATGCACACACTTTAGAAATATTTATGAATCGTACATTTTAAAGTTTAATAATTAAAGTATGCATAATCCCAAGTTAAAGGGAACAAGTTAGATTTTCCCATATAAGTGAACTTAATGATAGATCATTTTAGAAGAAGAAAAGGAATGAGAAATTTGTGAATATATATTAATCTTTAACAGGAGAACATTAGACATATATATTTGCATCTTATAAACAGGAACTCTCATTATTATGATGCCATCTTTAACTAAACTCCCCACAGAGAAGTGACCGATTAGCTGGTGTTATGGAAGTTTTTGGTAGAGAAAGCACGCTTCTTGCGCCTAAACTGAAGACATGGTGTGTGGTGTTGCACTGTTGCATGTGTGCTTTTTTCACTTGTGTCGAAGAATGAATGGCCTGTGAAGTGAGCCCTGAGCAGACCAGGCTGGACACAAATTCGTGACATGGGGCGTGGCCCATAACATCAAGGGACCATTGACGGCTGGCAAACCTTGCTTTACAGTTTACAGTGTTGCAGAATTTGTGGGCATGTTTGCGGATGCTGGAGCAAGGTTGCAACAGAAAAATCACTATCATATTCTTCAATTAATCCTCATATATATTATCTTTTCTTTTTCTTTTTTAGGGGGTAAGACCTAAGAGGATGGAGTCCCAGTTACGGAGACTTGATTATACAATCTGTCGTATGAGCGATTTTGTCTTGCTCTACTCATCCAATCTTATTCCATTTTAGTTTTACAGTACAAGGAATATGTCTTGAAGTTATAGAAACTTACATGAAACTGATTCATATTTCTAAAATAAGGTCAAACTACCTTCAAATTTCTGTTAGGTCTAATTGATTTGTTAACTAATATGTTACTTTAAGTGTTTTGTAATCAAATGTAGTTTCTACTCTTGTTCTACACTTCTACCTTATGTTTTGATAAAAGAGTGGAAAAGTTCTTTAATTTGGGTAACTCATGAGTTGAAGACTAGTTTCTTTGAAAACCAAAATATATATTCTCAGTTTAGTTGAACTAAGTAAAACTGTTCTTTTTTTTTTTTCCCCAAATATATAAGACTATACAAAAAAAGCATGCATAGCTTCTGAGAACTGAACAAACAACTCGATAATTAACAAATATGTTTAGTTTAACAATTTTTTTAATTTTTTTTTACAATATTCTAAAATTAATTGAAGCATTGTTTTTAAATATCATTTTAAAACCTGCTTTCATAGTAAAGAGGGAAAAACTTTACCAGTGAAAGATCATGGTTAATATATAGTGAATTAATGATGTAACCATTTCTTATTTAGTATATAACGTACAGTGAATTAAATTTGATTGTAAAAAATAACAATGGTTAAGGTTAGGATGGTAAAACTAGTAAAGCACACTTAATGATATAGGTAAGCATTATTAATAACGATGGAATTCTTAATTATGCCTATCTCACAACGGTTTGGTTAATTGAGATAGATCATCATTCTTTCATTGCTAATTCAACCTATTTTTTAGCATATTAATTCAAATATGCCGTTCTAATTAAGGCCTAATCATAGGCTACTGATAGCTATATACTAACTTGCTTGAGGGGACCACGTTTTCAATGATTCACATTTAATTGTTACCATTGTTTTCTTAATTTTCCCTTCATCCAAAACAAATTATTAGATCAATCAATCGTTTTGAAGTTCTAATTTTTACAATAAGAATAGAACAAAAAATAAGTCATTTCATTTTTGTATTTTTTTTTATTTTCATGATATTTTTTGGCCACTATTATATAAAGTATTTAATAATTTTATCGATAATTAATCTTTATTGATTTCTGAATAATAAACTTTAGTTGATCTCTAATCAATTCTTTTATCATCACTATATTAATCATCTTATTTTATATATTATTTGAAATAAAATTTCTCAAAACATAACTGATAAATGCAACAGAAAGAAGCCTATTTACATTTTACATTCACATGACAAATCTTGACATCACTGCACAGCATCAAATAGAAAAAAAAATTGAGATATGATAAATATATATCTTATTTTCGAAAATTTTTGTACGGTTTGTAACTTATATATGGTTTAATATTATTTTTTTATTGAAAAATTATTGTATGATTTAGGACCAATGGATGTTTATGGTTTCAATTAATATCAACTTGACATGTAGCTAAGTTTTTTAATTCACGAAAATTTTTGAATGAAAAAGAGAAAAATAAGGATAAAAAGTGAAAATAAGATTGAAGAAAAACTAAATATATACTTATAATATTGAAAACTTTTACTGTGCACTATTTTGTTTGTGCTTTTCTTTTGAGTAATGTTATTTAACCAAACTTATACTGCACTCTGCACAGTAATAATGTAAATTAAGATTGGATGCTCATTACTTATTATGTGTGGCTAGCTATCTTTTTCTTTTGGGGGGAGCTAGCTATCTTTTTCCCTTTTTTTTCCTTTTGGGCGAGTATCGAGTGTAAGCTGTTAGGTCTGAAGCAGTTGGAAAGTTTTGGACCCTCGGGAAAAAAAATATATAAAGCAGTTGGGACCTTATCCAATTGCATGTGGACAGTTCAGGATGCTAAATTACCTAAAACCATTACTAAGTTAAAATGCAATTATTACAAATTTACAATAAAACTCTCTTATTGGCTATTTCATCTTTCACTTTTAGTATTACCCCTGCATTACAAAGGTAAAACTTACAAAGGTAAATTCATTCTGCAAAATTTAAGGGTTGCTGACTAGAAAACCAGCGAAGCCTCTTTGTCACGAAGCAAAAAATATGCTGAAGTCTAGCTACAAGACCAGATCTGCAACTTCAATGTAGATTCCTCAGACTTTTTCTGCAGCTACCTCAGCCCTTAGATTCCCTCTCTAACTCTTCTTTGATGTAAAAGGTAAAAAAGTTTGGATAAAAACTTAAAAAAAAAAAAAAAAAAAAAACTCTGAGTTCACAATCCTTGTAAATTTGTAATCGAAAAAGTTTTCAGATTTTGCTATATATAAATGTATAGATTAATGTATTAATGATTTAATGTGATGTTAAATAAAATAAATGTTTGGTCGTTACAAAAACAAATATTAATTTCCTCCATAGTTTGAAAGGATCTTCGTTTTAATGAAAATTTTCATGCTTAAGAGGGTATTAATATTAATATATATAGCAAGAAAATTGCAAACTTAATTAAAACGTCACATGCAAGAATAATATGAAGATCCTTTCAAACAAGGAAGAAATATAATGGCTCCATACATTGGAAAGCTAACCCTCACAACTACTGAACTACAGTTGTTCTTTTGACCGGTTTATTTTTTGACCTTATCATAGTCCCATGTCATGTGGTGTTATGAATAGATGACTCCCAGGTTCGTAAAAATCTAAACACAAAATTAAATCTGATGAAAAAAATACTAGCTGGGGTCCTCTGCATCTAACTGTGCCTGGAAGTAAGCACTTTTGAATATAGTAAAATTTTAACAACTTTGGATTCGAAAAAGTCTGTGTAGGCTCAACTTTGAACTTAAAAAGGTAAACATTAACCCAAAATAATAATAATAAAAAAAATAAAGGAGGTGACAAGTAAGTGTGTGAGAGAGGTTCAACTTAGAATATATAAAAAGGGTTGTTCTTCGCTCACTCTCACTCACAGCCAGTCTATATGCCAGTTTGGAAATATTCTCTCTAAATCCAATTAATGCTGCCATTCACATTTAACACCTCTAGCAGCATCTAGCATTCATTAATTCATTGAGCTTGTGACTAAGTTCATTAAGCCTTTCACTCCTTCATATATTAAAACCCCTCCCGTTCCATTTTATTTCCCTCTAGTTTTCATCTGATATATCTAACTTCACCAGATCGTGCACTTAGAAGTTCATCACTTTATCATCAAGAATGATGCAAGACTCAATTGGGATCCCTGCTTGCTTTTCTTCTTCAGCAGAGAAGCAGCATAGTCACCACGATCATGACCATGGAGCTGTGACCCGTTCTGGTCAGAGCGTGTACATGTCTGTGTATAGAACAAAGGTTGCTGATCACTGCCGTTTGATCACCATTACATGGTGCAAAAACCTCTTGCTTCATGGGCTTTCGGTGTCAGTGGAAGGCCCAGAAGGAGAAGAACAGTACTATACCTGCAAGGTCGAGCTGAAGCCATGGTACTTTTGGAGGAAACAAGGTTCCAAGCGCTTCATAGTAGATGGCAAAGCCGTTGACATTTTCTGGGACCTCAAAGCTGCAAAATTTAACGGAGAAACAGAACCAACCTCGGAGTACTATGTGGCAGTGGTTTGTGATGAAGAGGTTGTTCTTCTTCTCGGTGATCTAAAGAAAGAGGCATACCGAAGGACGGGGTGTAGGCCAGCACTCATTGACCCCATTTTGGTTTCAAAGAAAGAACACATTTTTGGGAAGAAGAAGTTCTCCACTAGAGCCAAGTTTCACGAGAAGGGTAGGTGGCATGAGATTTCAATTGAGTGCAAGAACAAGGGTAATAATAATTATAATGTGGATTCTTTAAATGGCGTTCAGCCAGAGATGGAGATAAGGATTGATGGGCACTTGGTGATTCATGTGAAGCACTTGCAATGGAAGTTTAGAGGGAACGAGTCAATTCATCTCAGCAAAATGAGAGTAGAGGTATATTGGGATGTGCATGATTGGCTTTTTAGTCCTGGTTTAAAGCATGCTTTGTTCATTTTTAAGCCAATTTTGTCATCTAGTACCACTACTACTTCTATGTCATCTTCATCACCTTCATTATCATCCTCATCACCTCCTCTATCTACTGATCATCAAACAAGGAGTTCTGGATCAGTGGAGGGGTTTAGTGTTAGTGGGTCATCAGAATTTTGCTTGTTTCTCTATGCTTGGAAAGTTGAATGAAGGGACCATGTCCATGTAATGTAACCTCAATGGTATATCATCATCAACACCGGCAAAATAAGGCTGAAAATGGACTTGGGTCTCAAAGAGCAAGTTTAAAATTCATTGCAAAATTACATTTCGGACAAAAATAATTTTGTAAATAGATCAAGATTCTTACTGTTACGTTCATTTTACTTTTTTTATTTGATAAATTTAAATTGAAAAATATATTACAATATTTCCAATTACAAATCAAAGGCTAACTAAGTGATGAAATGGTGAAGATGCAGATTGAAATTGGGTTTGGATTGAGAAAGCAAGTGGGGCCAAACAGTGGCTTTGGGAGTTAGTTACAGCTGGGGTTGAGCAAATGCGCATAAGTGTGGACAAGACAGATTGTATCACATTCACAATCACACACATGCCCAATAATGCCTCCATCTAGAGGCATCTACATTTTACCCACATTGGTAAATGCTCTTTCTTGATCCAGTATTGGTAAGCGAGCTGTATATGTTTTTTTTCCAAAATCTATAAACCAATCAAAGGTACATGTTACCTAAATTTTGTAAATAAAAAAGAAAATATTACATACTTCATTATCGAGAGATATTTAGTTATCCGAAGGTAAAAAGAGAGATATTATATATAATCTTATTCTTATATATACAAAAAATATTATTTCTAGATTCAAATTCATAATTAACAAATTTGCATCATACAATATATATATATATATATATTTACAAGATTACTGAACTGAATGTTTGTATTTGCCCATAAAAATTATGTTCATGCATGTGGCGGAATGATATATATATCCCGGAAAGGAAGGATGGGTGTTTGGTGATAATGTAGAAACAAGAGTGCAATAATCGATGTATGTGCACCTCACGCATATTAATACACATGATTCTCTTTCTATTAGTTGGATTATCAGTATCATCCTCATCATTATTGTTTAGCTAAGTCCATTAATCTATTCGTTATTGATTCAGAAACTCTATACAGATTATAATACAAAATAGTCATGTAGGTGAAGCATTGAAGAAAATGAATAACGAGCATTAGAAATTAGAAATTTAGAATACAGACATTTGTTAAGGCCCAAATATATGGTTCTGTTTTTGGTCCGAGGGTAGTATTTTTATGTTCATTTTAGTTCTTGTAGCCCGTTGGGCTTATAACCCATATGAGAGGCATATTATTACTTAGTAGAGAAGCCTGTAGAAAAGCCATTATTTTTAATTTAATTCAGTGCTATGTGCAGAGTAATAAATTTTTTAAAAAATATACAAAACGATGCATGTAGCAAAAACGTACTGTATTAAAATGACGGCAGCATTTGTTGCAAGATAAAAAAAAAAATAGTAAATTTGTTATTTGGGGTCAAAAGAAACGAGCAAGTGAACTACAAAGTTCGTCTTTTTCGGGAAGCAGTTGAAATTTCTTTGACCAAGGGCATTATTAATTAACGTCAACGTCAAAAACAATGATAACTAGGTCACACTGAAAGATTCAAAAGTATGCGGCCAGAGGACTTGGCTGATTTAACGAAGAAAAATAATAGTAGGCCCAGATGTAACATGTTATTGCTTTGCATATATATATATATATATATATATATATATATATATATATATATAATAACTTAACCGGCAAAGTGACAAGAACGTTTTAATTAAACTAGGAGCATAAATTTATGGTAGTTCTTGGGAGGTTCTTCAAGTTTTTGTTCAGAATCAATATGGAAGGAGGTTAATAACTTCTGGCTATAAAAACCAATTTTTGTATAAAGATCGGTTCTTACGATTAAAAAAATGTTTTGTGAGATAATACATGAGGTTTGTTTTAAGTTCTTAGATAATTGTATAATTAGAGTAGAAAATTGTTAATAATTTTTTTTAATCCGATGTGACATGTTAAAATTCACTATAATGATGCTCTTTGCGAGACACTTATATCTTCAAGAATGTGTCGATTAAGCATATCAAGGGAAAAAAAAGGGGGAAAATCACGGAGGGGTTCCTAATTTGTGTATTTTGTTTTGAATTTTGCAAAAAATTAAGTTGCCAATGGCATACATGGAGGAGATATATTCATTTTGAACCAAAACCAAGCCACCTTGTCAAGAAAAACTTGTTTTTCCCACGAGTGGCCTCCTTTTCTGCATGTTGTGGTGCTGGTGCTGGAGAAGGAGATCGCAAAGGTGGCGTAACAAGTTTGACTGCAAGAACAATAGTTGATGTCATCACATTCATACATGAAACATGTTCAATTACTGAGAATATTTGTTTATTAACTAATTAACGGGACTTTATTCATGAAATCACGAGCCACGGGTTCAAAATATGTAAACATTACTAAAAAGCCATAATGGGAATAAAAGGAATATAAGGAAAGAGAATGAAATGCAACCTGGATTTGGCGAAACCTTGCTAGCTTTAGAACTTTTTGTGTCGAAGGAATTTGTTTTTGAATTTGACATGGTGGGTTCACGGTCAGATATAGAGCTTGACTTTCTCTCACGAACTTTATGCTTCGTATTTCCTTCACTGTTTTGTTCACCTATAATTACCAAGAATATTATAAAATATCAGTAGCATTTCAACCAGATATCATAAATGCAACATGTCATGAAGCCTATTAACCATATTAAAATGCATTTAATATCGTAGTTCTGTTTACAAATTAAATAATTAAGGTTCCAGATCCATGGTAATAAAATTATATGTTCAAATTAATCCTTTTGTAATTGAAAAGTATTACTTAAAATTGGCATAAACACTTTTAAAAAATTGGACAACCTCAGCTTCCTTGTATAACATTCCATAATAATCCTTTAGTAAAAAGAATCCCGTTTCAATCCTAGTATACATCAAGGAATACTATGCTGTATTGAGAGTGGATTGGACATTGGACATTATTGAAATTTGAAAAGAAATGGGCACATTCTTAATTCTTTTGTTCTGTCAAAATCACCACTTTGTCTTTATCCAACAACATTGTTAAGATAATACCAATCAAAAGAGTATAGTCTTAGCACCAAAAAGAAAAGAAATACAGCATAGTCCATTGCACTTAAACTGAAGAATTCAAGTAACAAAGAAGTTTCACAGATCCCTTGAATTTTGCAATTTCATTAACAAGGTTAGAAGGAAAGATTCAAAGGAACTTGGTCACGGCCAGAGGACCAAGGACATGGTTCATGCATTTTGGAATTTCAAGAAAATACCCAATAATATGTATAAAAAGGTCAGAATAGATACTTACTTTCAACAGGAGGCCTCCCGTAGTTATGGTTCAAAGCTTCGACAAAAGAAGCGGAATTTTGGTCTTGCATCACTTCAAGGAACAAAGAAAACATCATTCATTGAACTTAACAATAATCAATAAATTCACAATAACTCAATTTCAATATGTAGAAATATGAACTCACATTGATCAAATAAAGCATATCTGTAATTTGGGGCTGAGCCAACCAATAACAACTGGACTGCCTCTGCATCCCTTGTCATTGATATTGCTGCAGATGCTTTTAGATTCTGTGTGTCTAACAGAATACCAGCAAGCTACAAAAATAAATACAAGTAATGAGCAACCAAAGTCACATAAAATTAGTTTTTTAATAATTTTCAGAAGCATCTTTTGATGTGGGGGAGTAATAAAGTAAATTAATGGCACAAAAAATTTGTCTAGAAACTATGGTCATTATAAAGTTACCAGTAGTTTCTTCAGCACAGAGTTTTGTAGTAAATCATAGGCATCCTCACAGTAATTATCAGTGACAACTGTGCACTGGGATCCAACCTTGAAAAACAAAAGAACATATACAATTAATTCTAAAATTCATCTGAGCACATTTCCATGGGGTCAAACTCGTTTTAAAATTAATTTTCAGATTCATCAATAATTGATAATCCAACCTCGCCAGTAGTGTTTAAGACATCTTGTCCAACCACGAGGACGCTCAGTTGGCCAGTCATCAAAAGGCTTTCCATGTCCACCTGCAAACAAATTCAGTGTCAGATCAGCAAACTAAGCAAAACACATCAAGCCTGAGCCTACTATACATACCTCCAAACATCATCAGAATTGATCACAGGGAGATAATTTCAGTGTTGTCTAATTCAAACAATTATCAAATCATATATCAGATAACAAATAAGCAAAAACAGGAGACCTGCACTGCATTTACTTCATGTGGAGGCATATAAATGGTACATGCATATGAAACTTAAAATCTAAAACTATGAAACATCTATTAATTCATCACTCATTGTCAAAGTCTTGTCTATGTGAAAAGAAGTTCCTATTATTCATTTTTTAAGTTTTATTCTCTATAGAAAGAACTGTAAGTTTTTGTCCTTATACAATTTTCTTTAAGGCATTTATCACTATTAGAAAGTTTTTGTAGCAATTTTATACCACCAGAAAGTCCTCTTTGATAAACCAAGATGGATCAAAACTTAAGAAGACATGTATATGTAGTAACAAAAACTTACAATTTTCTATACACCGAAACTTAAAACCAGGAAATGAATATTTATTTTTGTACTTATTCCATACCTTATTATAAATTGTAGGTTAAACATATAATTCAGTTCTTATACAAAAATATTTAAATATAAATTATATCATTTCAAAATTAATTACATTCAAGATAAATTTTATGAACGTGTATCCAAATACATACTTATAGGTCGAGGGACCAAATTATGTGTAACCTGTATGACTTTTTTCTTTTTTTTTTTTTTCCATGCGAAAACTAGTAAATTAAAAGTCTGGTGAAATCTGAATAAATTTTAAACATTGAAAAAGTCACCTCATCAGTGAAAAGCAATGCATTGGCATGAAGACCAGCATGGTGAAAGAGCCACGCAGCCTGCTTCAGCTTCCACATGAAGCCTCGCTTCACATTCATCACAGGCACCACCACTGCGCCCTCGCTTCCACCCTCGTTCTCCTTCTGCCTATAACCCAAGAGCCACGCGTGGCAAATGGCAGCCACCATCGACGCCGTGCCTGCACCACCACACAAAACTCAATCAATCACTCTCCAACATTCCCACATCACAATATAAAATAAAAAATCATTTCACTAACTGTTGGAAGGCCCAGAAAGCACGATTTGCGCATTTGCATGTAGCTCTCCGCTCGAGATTTTCTTCAACAAAATCCTCTGCTCTTTGAGGAAGCCGTTGAGGCTCGCTTCCTCTCCCTTTGCAATAACATGCCTTGGCGCGATCCTCTCCTGCGAGCACGTGGAAGACGATATCGTTCTCCGGTGAGCGGATTCCACGAGGCTCCTCGGCGGCGAAAGAGGAGCAGAATCCGACGGAGGATTCTCCGGCGGCGGCGTAGAAGTCTTGAAGGTTCGTCTCGAATTGGGAGGTTGGATCCCCTGCGGATGAGGTGAAGCAGAGGGCTCGGATTTGAAGCGGGACTTTCGAGGATGAGACTGACGTGGAGGGAGAGAAGATTTAGGAGAATCAGGAGGAGAAGGAGGTGGTTGTTGTGTGTGATTGTTATTGCTATTGGTCGGTTTGAGGATGTTGGTGAACCAGTTGTGCACCGCCGTTGCAGGGGATCCGTCCCCATCTGATGAAGGCTGAGCAAAAGTGTCGGATTTGTTACGAGTGTGTTTTGCTGTTTTCGACAGTATCTCATCACTGATCCCTTCCACTGCTCTGTATCTGCTTCATTCACATTATCATCAATATTATAGTCTACTACATATATAGTACATATCATCAAAACTTACTAACAACTATATATCAAACCAACTTGCCTGATATTGATGAGACACGTTGATTTTTTAAAAAAGAATTTATATACAATCTCATATACCAACTCATTCTTCAATTAGAAACACAGTTTAGTATGATTGTGAGCAGTCAGCACACTACATAGTATATATCAAATCATAGTAACAACCATCAAAAGTCAAAACAACTTGCGTGATATTGATGAGACATGTTAATTTTTTGTTAAGAGTTTGTATACAATCTCATATACCAACTCATTCTTCAATTAGCAACAAAGTTCAGTATGATTGTCAACTATATTTTTTAAGCATGTGATCAGATATCGATCATGTAGTATAGAAAAATATGAATTAAGGTAAAAAAAAAAAAAAATTGAATGAATTTTAGTACATCTAGCTCTCAACTAGGAGATATCCGGTCAAAACTTGTTCTTCAATATGAAACTTATGATTATGGAGATACAAAATTTTATACTAACTTTTTTTATCAGTCAAAAATCTTATTTAACTATTTGATAATTAAGTTTTGTATTAATTTTCCTTACCTTCGGGCAGACCTAGTTCTAGAGAGGGCGTCTCTTCGGTCGGAGGAGGAAGGAAGGGGTGAGGGTGGTTGTGTAGCTCCGAACCTTGGGGACCCTAAAGAGCGAGCCGGAGAATCACAACGTGAAGGAGAGGAAGCAACGATTCGCCGTGCCTCTTGTAACCATTCTTGTGTCAACCTTGCACTGTTGCTTCTAGTGCTGTCGTCGAACCCTTCCTCGTCGTAGTCATCGTCGTCCACCGCCACACCTGTACTACCTGTGAGGTCGTAGGTTTTGTGATCCATGTCTGCTGCCCCGAAAAACATGTCGTTCATGAAGTCCGTGAGGTCCGGCGCAGGTTTTTCCCTAAGCCGTGTCTCTGCCATCTTTTTTTGTAGGCTTAGAGAGCCTTTGGTTTCTCTGCCCAACCTTCGCTCCATTTTTCTGAGTCACCCACCACAACTCGTGCAACCTAAGGATTAACTGTGAGGAGAATAAAAGGTGGCTAATTTCTGGTAGGGTTGGGGTGTGAGGTGTTAAATTTTAAAGATTGGTAGAAACATAGTAGATACATAGAAAACATCAGCTTGACTGTGGATGCAAAGAATTGGCCGGCGTAGAGGCTGTCTTGTTCTCGGCATGTTTGTCTTCATATTAAGACTGTTCTTCTATATTTTATTCTATGGATTAAAGACATAGTCATGAGTAAAATAAAGATCGATCAGCTCCATTTCAAGTTCAGCAGCTTCTTTTTTATCGAACTCAAGTTGAGTCAAGTTCCATGCCATGGTAACGCTGAGACATTGTTAGAATTGGATGTCTGTTAACTCACGAATTTGCATGAATAATCTAATAACGAGCAAAACTTGTAGGAAAAAACAGTGTTATTAGTAGACTCAAATCGGTTATTAAGAGATTGGAGTAAAATTAATTCTTCATGGTGGCTTTTACAATGGACAAAGTGAAACTCCAGCTAGCTAGCTCCATCAAATCCGAGAGTTGAAGGCGGATCATTACATTGTCAAGATATGGAGGAGATCCTACTTGATTATGAAATAGTCAAGAGATCTGTAAACGGATATCATTGTTGCTTAGTTTTGTCCCCTATTTGCAGGCTTAATTACTTGTTAACCTTACTCTTTTTTTTCCTAAAAAAATTTGAGCAATACAAAAGATTTTTTTTTTCATTTATTCAAGAAAACTATCTATAAAAGATTAAATAGACTAGCTAGCCTCGATCTTATCAGCAAAAAATGATAAGATAAAATCATATGTTAGCACCATATCTTCCTATAGTGTTTGATAAAATATTGTTTAACTGAGGGCTAATTTTCATGCAGTTTTGGAAAAACTACAGATAATGTTTTTTCTGCTATGAAGCAAATGTCTTCTACAATTTAAATTAATCAGCTAATATCCAATAAATATATAACACAATTATCCGCTCTTTAAAGAAAGGAAAATAAATAAAAAGCCATATTATTAGCATAAGTTAAAAGAACAGTTTTTTTTAGGAAATCATTATGTCATGTCTTAATGTTGTAAACTATAACAACACATGTATTTCAGAACATACAATATCTGGATATTAATTGGAAGTGTTACAAATAGAGAATTTTATAAGGTTTGCATTTTTGTAAAGGTTCTGGATTACATGATTTGTAATGTTATTGTGTCTCTTTCCGAATAAATAAATCAGAAAGTCTTACAAATTTGTTGTGACCTTTAACATTCCAAAACATCTATTCTTGAAGCGACACAATAATTACGAATCATATTATCAGAAACCTTCGTAGAAATGCAAACTTTACGGCTGGTTTCTAATTTGTAACACATCCAGTGAATATATGGATTGTCTTTTCTGGAATACACATGTTGTGAGAAATTTGTTATCAAGTAATTCAAAATGTAAAAAATTTCATTTTGGATTATATGTGTGGTAAAATAACTCTACTGTTATTTCTTTCTATTGAAACAATGTTGAATGACGGAAGAGGAAGAAGGGTGCAAAGGAAGGAAGGAATGAAGGATGAGATTAATAAGTGGGTGCTATTTTGGAATTATATTAAGGTTTATTTTAAAGTTAAAGGGGGTGTAAAGTGAGATTTAGAGGATGTCAAAAGAAGAGAGGCCTAAAACTTTTTGTTATAACCCACTTACGCACTCTAAGACCATTTTTTCAATGGTTTTTATGTCAATTTGTGAGACAAAACAAGGGTGGGTGTTGCTATTGGCTCCTATTTTAATTACTCTTGACCCCTATCTAAAGGAAAAAAGTCTATTTTATTTCTATCTAAATTTTCTCACCACTTCCTGTCCCCTCTTCCCCCCTTCCTGACATTGCACTCCACTTCCTTTGCTCTCTTCTCCTCCCAACCTCTTTTATCTTCCTCTTCTTTCCTTCCCAACTCCTCTCCTTCCCAACCCTCCTCCTTCACTTTCCAACCGCGACAACCCTTCTCCTTTCCTTTCCTTCACGATTATGTTACTTATTTTTTGGGGGTTAAGAAAATCATAATAGAATCGTGTTGTAGTTTTGGAAAAACAACATCTTGTGGTGTTAAGGGGGTGCTAAAAAAATAACAATGAAATCTTGATTTTGTTATTATATTTGGGATGATGACAAAAATTTATACATCGGAATGAATATTTCATTGTACATTATACAATGAAATCATGATTTTATTATATTAAGGGATGCGAAAATGGTTTAACAACATAATCATGATTCTATTATATAGTTGATTCAATGGAATCATGATTTTATGGAAAAAATATTTTAGGAATAAAAAACAGATCAGTCCCTTGATAGAAGCCAAAAATAATTGAAATGGGGTCAATAGCAACTCCCAGGGTTTAGGTCTTTAATATCTCCATGAAAAAATCCCAATGGACAGAAAAGGATAGCATCTACACAAACCCAATAATAATCAACATCGATAATATGGTTATTGCTTTCTGCACTTTCAAGTTGTTTTCTGTATTTTTTTTATTGGTCATTCCAATAATCAAAATGGGAGATTTCATAACGTAATTTTACATTTTGGATAACCATTCCAGAAGCCAAAAAAATGGGTGCAGGAAGCAACACCCCGATAATAATTCTGCCGCTAGACCCCTTTATTTGCTATTCCAAAGCCCAAAGGGGTTCCTCTTGCCATTTTTTATGAGAAGAATGAAATAGATTCCTCACTTTTATATAGGCAAAAAGCGAAAAAGGTTGCTTTTGTTTTTAATTTGTTATTGTTATTAGGTTGGAGACTTGAAGTACGGTACGAATTACAAAATGAATAATTTTCATTCAAACATAATGTCAAAGAATAATTTTCGCAAACAATTTTTTTATCCTACATGCAAGAAATGACTAAAATAATTTTTTTAATGTAATAGATAATTTTAGATAATAATTTGGATAAATAGTCAAATTTGTCCACGTTAATGTGAGATACTGATAAATTAGTCTATAAAAGATGAAATGTTTTTGAATGAACAAAATATATGACAAATTAATCCTACAGACAATATAATGACAAAGTAGTCCCTAAAGTTTGTAGCTTAATGTCAAATTGATCATCAAACAAAAAAATTATTGTCAAATTGATCCTTAAACATTAGAATTCAAAAACAAAATACTCTCACAAATTTAATGATGTGATTAATTTGTCACATTTTTTACATGTCACACTTTTGGAGACCAATTTGACTATTTATCCTCATAAATTTAACATTTTTTCTATTTTGAACTACTTAATTTATGTATCTGGTACATAGGATATAAAAAACTAAATTCTATTCAATTTTTAGTTGAGATTTTATATTTTAATCAAATTAAAGTATTTTTTATAAAAAATAAGGATTAGAATAAAAAGTATTTAAACAATATTAATTACTATCATATATTTTTTCTACTTATTTAAAAATATATATGTTAAAGAATAGTTTATATTTTCAATAAGTATTTTTATTTTCTCAATCAATATAATAAATAAAGTATTTAGGATTCCTATAATAAAATGATCTTTCTTAAACAATTAGAAAAATTATATTCTTTGGAATTAATGTTTTTAAAACACTTGTTAGTAGAATCTTTATAAATAATACTTTAATTTAATTAAAATATAAATATTGCAAGTAAAAGTTGAATAGAATTTTCCAGTTTAGAGGAAGCTAAAGAATTAAGGTTAGCTTACACCGTTGGCCCTTATGCATTTGGCTTCGCAATTTAACATATTTTCTATTCAGTGAAGTGGGAATTTTGCAAGAGACAACTCATCACAGATGGGAACATACATAATTATCCATTCATTCATAGTTCCTAAGAATTTATCTCCATGTAATTGGATCAAAATAGAACGTAGACTGATTGGGACTTTTTCTTTTCTTATGTATTTTAAGCGATGAATCAAGGTGCGCGGCCAAGTTGTGCATGCTAGATGTCAACCTCCTCAAATTTGACTGTAGTAAAAGGGCCATGCAAACGGAGTTGTATAATTTTTTATCTATATTTTTCTATCACATTACTGATTTATCTTATAGTTTCTACTTTCTTCCTTATATTTAACTAGAAAAAATTCTAAGAATGGAATTTCTCATAAAAATAATGTGTGGGAAACGAAAGCCCCCTTGCCGTTTGTTTAGTTTAGGTATTAGACTGCGTTGGCTTTTCCATGACTGTATAGCTCTTGCACACGTCTGCATTCCCATACTTTTTGTTTGCTTGCAACTTCTGAGACACAAGGGGACAAAACAAATAATTAAAGATATAAACTTCAATCTACATTACATTCTCTTGGGAAGGGAGGAATAGGATATTTCTATTAGGATCTCAATAGTATATTGACATTTGGATTTGGATGAGCTCTAGATTCTTATTAGGCAATTCTAGAGTTATATAATATAATATTAATATTAAATTTACTTTATTTTGTTGTTATTTATTTCAATTTTACTTTGTCACTGTCTGATTTTCAAAAGTGTTAAACTTTAAAGTTTATTTTACTTTTAAATTTTATTGAAAATCTGTATACAGAGAAATTCTTGTATCCAATTTAAACTTTATGTAAATTTTTTATTTAAATATTTTATGTTATGGAGACATAAGATATGAAGCATGTAAAAAAAAATTCACGATTGATTTTGTGATATAAAAAGAGCAATTAGAAACCACAGGAAATTGAAAACAAGAAACAGTGATAGTGTGATACAACATAAAATTGAACCTTATAAGATTTTAGACATGCCGTTAATGCATGTGTTTTTTGGTTTTTGACGTTAATGTCTGTTAATGGTAAAATTGAGGAAAGAGCTGAATCAGGTTGGGAACTTGGGACAAACCTGTAATATATCTAATGCATTATATGCACTTGCGTGTGCCCATCATAAACTCCAAGCACTTGGGGAGAAGGAGAAAAAAAAAAAGAAAAAGAAAAAGAAAAAAAACAATGACAAAGTCAACTGAAAAAAACTATACTAAATTTTGCAAACCAACTCCATGTCTCCATCTGTACAATCGTCAGCCGGTGCTGCTTTTCAACACGCTGGCCTTTCAAACTGTTTAAGGGATATATCTCTACCATTTACTTGCTTCTGCTATTATTTTTAATTTTATGCTATAGTTTTGGCATTTGGGCCTTTTGACTTGTCATGCTTGCCATTTCTCAAAATTCAATTTGTTTTGATTTCCCATTATTTTTGTGGAATTGGGCTTTATATAAAGGCTTTACAGTCAGTGCATCCCCACTCAGAATCTTAGAATATCAATCACTCCGATTCCAATTGATTGTTCTCTCAAGTCTCAACTCTCCCCCCTCTTTGACTTTTCTATCAAAAGAGCTTGTTGGAGTTGAAAACTGAGAAGAACACATGGCAGCACAAGGGCTTGTGGTAGTAGCATCACTTCTAATTTTCTGTTTAGCTGGAAGTTGCTATGGGAAGGTTCACTTCTCTTCCTTGAAACAAACCCTTGATGTCACCGCTTCCCCCAAGCAGGAACAAGGTAAGTAAAAACTAATTAAAACAAGGCAATTTTCCACCTTGTAATTGGTTATGCGAATTAAAACACACAAGGATGAATTAATTAACCAGATCGTGTTTAGTTTTTTTTTTTTTTTATCTGTAGAAATGAAAAACAGGAACGAAGGTTTACAATCACATACTTTATTCAACCAACTCAACTAAGACTCGCTGGATCAGATCATGTTTAGTTCTGAATTTTAATTAATTGTAGTTAGTTTTAATTATAGACGATTAAACCTTGATCTGTGCTCAAGAAGAAAAATAGCGCAAGTTGTATGCAGTCCATGATTTGATGAATTGGGTCATTAAATTGATAAATTAAGTCCTTTTATGCTAAAGACAGTATGAATATGGTGTTAATAATTAATTGATTAATATAATTAATTATGCAGTTCTGGAGGCTGGATTGGACAAAATCACAGTGACATGGGCATTGAACAAGACAATACCCGCGGGGACAGACTCTGCCTACAAAACTATAAAGCTGAAGCTGTGCTACGCGCCCATTAGCCAAAAGGACCGCGCGTGGAGAAAGACCGAGGACGAGCTGAACAGGGACAAGACCTGCCAGCACAATATCGTGGCCAAACCCTACGACGCTTCCAACAAGACCGTGCAAAGGTTCGAGTGGCTGGTCGAGCGCGACGTACCCAAAGCCACGTACTTCGTACGCGCCTACGCGTTCGACTCCAACGACGAGGAAGTGGCTTACGGCCAGACCACCGACGCCAAGAAGACCACCAACTTGTTCGAGATCAACGCTGTCAGCGGGCGCCACGCGTCCCTTGATATCTGCTCCATTTGCTTCAGTGCTTTCTCCGTCGTGTCCCTCTTTTTCTTCTTCTATATTGAAAAGAGAAAGGGAAAGGCTTCTTCCTCAAAGTGATGATTATTCAATCATACGAGAAAAACGTGCCAGGTTTACTTTTCATGGTCATTAATAAATCATGAGGCTGAGGGACCTGTTTTTCCCTCCCATAATAGTCGGTTATCTTTAGTACAACTAAACTTCACGTCAATATTGTTAGGCATGATCTCCCCCTAAAGCTGTAATATGAGGGAAAGAGCAGATATTTTATGTATGTGATTAGGATATGAGTAGCATACTATGAAGGTGCAAAATAATGAGAATATGAAATTACTTGCTGCATGTTTGTTTACATGTTCCCAAACAGTTTGATCCGTCTCACATCAAATGTCCTGCCTGCTTTAGAGAAATTATTAAATAATTCAAAATTATCATGCATGGTTCTTATTAATTTTTACATAATACAAAGTGTTATTTATCCTTTTTTCTAAATTTAAATGTGTCATCTAAAACGATTAATCAGAATCATAGACATGTGATTATCCTAAATTGTCTGATAAATTATCTTCTGTGGCTTCCCAATTGTTTATTGACAAAACATGCTCTTAGTCCAGGGGCTACATTTTACTTTCTAGCTTGCAATGAATCGAGTCCCCTGCTATATATGAAGGTAAGTAAGTTGAGAAGCCGTAGAAAGCAGTCAAATTTGCAGTTAGTGCTAATGATATAACTTTTACAGTGAGTTAAAGGGTACTCACTTGACCACAGCAAAGTTTTTCATTCAATGTATATCTCGAGAAAGAATCTTAAAATTTATATAAAAACAATCAAAATTTTCACTTGTTTGTTGCATCTTTGTCTCTTCCGGAAGCAAGGGAAAAAGTCAAGTAGAAAGTGGTTGATTCATTAACTTGCAAGTTACTTAACTAAGTAATTCCAACTTCCATCCATTGCTTAGAAAGATAATTTAATGTGAATTGGAATTGCACGAGGACCACAGTATTCTCTGGTATCAATAAATGAATAGGTATCTCACAAACATCAACACATCTTGTCATCACAAATCTGCTTTAGGATGAAAATACATGTCTGTACTCTGCTTTCTGTCAGTACCATAAAGTGATATTCTATCATCATAAACATCAACATCTCCAAATGCATCCGTTCCAGTAGGACATTCCAGGGCAGCTTCAAGAACTCTATGGTGAACTCCATGGGAATCAATGGAGTATCCACCTTTGTGATCATGTCCAGATAGACAAAGCTTCACACAAGTGTATTTGTGTATCAAATTCATTACTTCAGCATAACTCCATAACAGTGCCTCCTTAGATGATGCACCAGGATCTAGAGGGAGATGGCAACACACCACCACCTTCTGTTTCAATTTTGTTGCTTCTTGAAGAACATTATTCAACCATTCCATTTGTTCCTTTCCAATAGCTCCATTAAACATAAGAAACCTTCTTTCAAGGCCCACCAAACCTGTTGGACTGTTCTTGTCTTCATTTGGATTCTTCTCCCGGAGGAATTTCAAGGCCTCCAATGTTTTTGGATGATCCTGAGGCCAGCCAATCGCACTTATGTCATAGCCATCAAGAACTACAAATCTATGTTCAGGCACTGGTGAAAAATCATAGAAAGCATGGCTTTCAAAACTCTTGATCTTCAACAATGGAAGTAACTTACTTCGAGGCAGATTGTATAGGCAGTGATTGCCAATCAAATGGTACACTGATCCGTTGAACATCTCAAATTCATCCACAAGTTTCTTTACAGTGCTTAGAGATTGATCTTTTGGACAAAACCCATCAACAATATCCCCAAAATTTATCACAAACTTGTGCCTCTTTACTAGTATTCCATTCTTTTACTGCTCTCTTTAACACAACAATGCTATGCCTATAGTACCGTGGAACACCAAGGAATGACCTACCATCAGGAATGTCTGCATATTGCACATCGGATATCAACCCAAAAGAAAAGAGAGGCTGTTTCCCATTTATAGCAGTTACTCCGTTAGCAGAACCCATAGTGTATGTCTCTAATCTCCTCAAGCTCCTATTGGTCATACCACATATATAATGTCAGCAAAACAGGATTTTTGATGTACAGTCTATGGTAAAATAATGTGTATGCAAAATCTCATACAGAATTCACTCCATTTACAACTAATGAAACTTGTTTGAAATGATATCAATCTAACAACATTATTCATTTATAAACCACATTGTGAATTTTTTTAAATCCTATCAGACTATCACTTTTGGTAGGATTTGCAAATCATAACATTGTAGTGTGAACAAAACAGGGGATAACAAAAATCAATGATCTCAACCTGTGAGTAAACTAGTCTATCAGCTGTCCTAAAGTTTCATATTTTCTTTGTATTAGCTATTATTCCATATTCAGAAAATGCAGAGTCAAGGGAACAAACATGATTCTCCAACACTATTTTTTGACACTTCAATTTTTACATCTACTTTATACCTTTGTCTTTCTTTTCCATCCTATTATCTATCACATTTGTCACTTTCTCTTTCTTCTCTCACAAGGTGTATGTAATCTAAGGAGGTCTGAAAAATCATTTTTAGTGATTCCTTCTATAATATAATGGCCTCCTGTGGCCAAGTCTACAGTTTGAGACAAGAGAAAATGCAATTTCAAATTCAGGCATAAAGTACAGATGCAACGTCAATAATCTGGTAACAAGTTTCAGGACCATAGAAAAAAAAAAGAAAAAGAAAAAAAAAGAAGAGGAATCCTCAAACAGATCATAGTGTCATTGTAAAAATCTGCATAGTGATCAGTATATAGAAACTAAAAAAAAAAAAATACGCAGAAATTGTTCTTATTTGATCTTAATTACATTACAGGTTCCAGATAGTAGCCTAAACAAATGCAGCAAGCGATGCAACAGAACAGAAAAAACCTTAAATAAAAAGCGGTCAGTTTTGCCAAAGCAAACAAACAATTGGTTAAAAAATAAAGACAATAGATAAGTACTTGTGATCGAAATGCGAAAAGTGAAACAGCCGTACAATGTGTGTCGTTGGATGGAACAATGACGTAGTAGAATAGAATGTAGAGATCCGATTGCGTTAAGGTTTGGAAGTGGGGGAAGAAGAAGGAAGAAAGAAGATCGCAAGTCCTAACTCTCTGGGTCTGTCTGGGGTGTGCAGAGGGAAAGACCCAACCCAACAACGACTCGTGTTTTTTGGGAATTGCGACGTTAATGTTAATGTTCATGCAATGCAATGCAATATTAAGGGTTAAAATTGTCGTTTCGTTCAAGTTGTCAGAAACAGAAACGCGGGACTGCCACTGCTTTTCTCTCACCTGTTTGACGCCACCAGTCCTCCCAAACCAAAACCCTTTTCTTAGGCAAAAGAACCTAAATAATACAAATTAAATAAAAAATTATGCATTTGGGACGGTTTCAAAACTATTTACCAATCTGGGGCAGCCGGAACCGCCCAGAATTGGGCAGCACTGGAGCCGCCCAAAACCAGGCGGTTCCAAAGGGGTAGAACCGCCTGGTTTTGGGCGGCTCCAGTGCTGCCCAATTCTGGGTGGTTCCCGCTGCTTTAAATCCTTCCCGTTTTGATTTTTTCAGACATAACCTGTTGCGCCTTCTGTCTCTCTAAAAATTTTTTCTCTGACATCTCTCTAAAGCTTTTGTCTGACCTCTCTCTGCCAACAGGTAAGTTAATTTATTTAACTTATGAGTATTATTTAATATATTATGTTGTTGAATTTTAAATTTGTTAGAGCCATATTGGTTATTTCATGTTGTAGAAAAAATG
>PYAF01003120.1:207455-226257 GCA_007407185.1 Glycine tomentella
AAAATTTAAAAAAGATTTGATATTTTCTTAACTAAATGTATTTACATAAATAGATGCCAATTATAGGGTTATTTAACTATAAATATTTAATTTATCAAAAATTTAGTATATAATCATTCAAATTATTTTAAAATATTTAACAGTTGTTTGGAATTTAATATATATATATATATAAAGAATTATCAAACAAAATAATTGTATTAATATTCTTTCAATAACATAAAAATATAAAATAATTGAGAGAAATAAATAAATATATACAATATAAATGTATAATTAACTATTTGATCATTAAATAACAAAAATATAATGAAAAAATTGACACTTGATAATTTTTTGGAAAGGAAAATAAAGTCTCTGTTTGCTTCCGTAATGCTTTTGACTCCGTGTAACAATCCAATTCGTATTTTGCTTTACGTTCAGAAACCAAAATCAACTTTGAATTGCGGTCATATCTTTGTCATTTTATTCCTTTGGTATAATGATGCGTGTGTGCTTATATTATTTTCAATAGAGAATCGAGTTTTGAGTTTTGAGTTTTGAGTTATTAAATTAAGTGAATCTTGTAGTAAAAAATAAAATTAAGTGAATCTTTACAATGATACGAGATTTGCTTTAATGGTTAGAACTCACGAGAATTTTAAATGATTCTCAATGTCTCAAAATTGATCTCACAGTTTTATAGTTTTTATTTATTTTTGTTTTATTTAAAATTTCAAATTATTTGTAAAGATAAATATGTAAAAAAACCGTTTCAGATAAAGAAAATTTAGGACCAATCTGTTAAAACTTAAATCATTTAAAACCCTTGTTTTATTTATCACCAAATATTTTTCTAAAATCGATGTTCTATTTTATTTAATTTATCACAATATTTTAGAAATAAAAAAATAAATTCAAAATGATCACAACTTGCATCTTTCAATTTTATTATTTTTCACTAATATTTTTTTTCAATTATTCTCCAAGCATCAACTCTCTCTTTGTCATTTTTATTTTTCCTCTTTTATTAATATTTCATGTTCTCTCTCTCTCGCTCTCTTCCACTATGTGGTCTCTCACCTACCATCAAGACACACATTATTCCTCACCCTAACCCAAACCTACTTAAATCATGTAAAAACACAGAATAGAGATTAAATCATTATTCTCCTTATATTTCTAAAATGTACCTAGATGCACCCGAATTTAGCTCTTCAAGGAGGACAAATACAAACTTATCCATTAAACTAAGTCATTTAATAGTTATAATATATATATATATATATATATATAATTAAACGTGTATTTAATTTATTATGTTTATAGACATCTATCATTGCTCATCTTCTTTAGAGAAAAAAACGTTTGTTGAAGCATTTAATCAACATTAATTACCTTTTACAAACTAATTAGTTTAGTAAAATAAAACATCATGCTTATCTTTTTTTCTTGTATTTTAAATGTGCAATAGAAGATATATATGTTTCCTTTTGCATAAACAAACAAATTATTGTACTCTTTTTGGTAGACAAACATGTCTTTATGAATTGCTTTTTAAAATTCAAAATTAATTTGGAGTCATTAATCATCCTTTATTCTAATAGTTGTCACTTGTCACTTGTCACTTAGATTCAATGCTTCGAGATTGGACAAGTCATATCATAGAAAATGGCCAAAGGAGAGGGTCATGGTGTGTGCATCGTGAAAATTAATTACTTGGTAGTACAATGAAGCAGTGCGATGATATTTGGTCATGTACGTATGGTGATGATAGTAGCTAGAGATAGGGATGGGTATGGATTGGATTTTTAAGAATTCAATCTAGGCATGGTAACGGGATCTGAACTCGTGGGTACTCGTCCGAATTCGTCTCGATTTTAATGGGGAAAAATCGAATTTTTTGGGTTCGAATTTTTCCTGGTAGCCAAAAGCGGGGGCGGGGGCGGGTATGGGGTTACTGATATCCGCCCCACCCCCGCCCCCTCCCCCGCCCCGTAATAAATAATATTAAAAAAATAAAAAAAATAAAAAAATATATTATTTTCTATTTTTTTAATTGAATTGATTGATTTTGTTTTGTAATTTTAAAATTATAATCCCATATTTTAAATGTGAGTTTGTTATTATTATTTTTTTGTTACATAATTAACTTTTTAATCCTATTTTTCAAATAAAAAAATTATATTATTTTTTTTATTTTTTAAATTTTAGTGAAATAGAGGGGACGGGGCGGGGCGGGGAAAACCCGACCCCCAGCGGGGACGGGGATGGGGATGGGTTTTAAAACCCGACGGGGAATGGGGGCGGGGGCGGGGAGCGGGGACGGGGGCGGGGACGGGGACGGGGAATGTAATACCCGCCCCCGCCCCGCCCCGTTGCCATGCCTAATTCAATCTATATCTAATTTATATTTAATTAAATAGACTGAATTTTAAATTTATATTTATATATTTTTTAAAATAAATTAGATTTAAGATCCAATCTATTTAAATGGATATGGATTTGGATATATCCAATTTATATCCACTTAAATGTTATAAGATTTTTTTTTACAAATTTTAGTTATTAAATACTAAAAAGTGAAAATTTTGTATATGTCCATTGAAGAGTTATTTTCAACCGACCATGATCAAAACTATTTTTTTATCGATATTGGTTAGTGTATTTTTGACATACATCAACCAAAGCAATTTCGACATATATTAGTCCAGACATTTTTAGTTCGGCATCAACCAAGACTAATTTTTTGCTGACATTAGTCAGTGCATTTTCAGTCGACATTGGTCAATGATGTTTTTGGTCGATCTTAGCTAGGGTTACTTTTTGGTAGAGGTCGGCTAGGATTTTTAGTCAATACACTTTTTGGCCGACATTGACTAGGGATTTTTCGATCAACATCGATCGTGACTAATTTTTAACCGACATTGGTTAGGATTTTTTTGGCTAACATTGATAAGATTTTTTTTTGCCGATGTCGATCATTGATATTTTTTTGCCAACATTCGTCAAGACTTTTTTTATCGACGTTAGCTAGATTTTTTTGTTGATGTTGGTTGAAATTATATTTTTGTTGGCAACAACTAGGATTTGTTGGTCAACATTAACCATGACTATTTCTTTTGGCTGGCGTTAGCTAGGGATATTTTTTGTTGACATCAACTAAGATTTTTTCGATCGACATCAATTGGGAAAATATTTTGACCGACGTTAACTAGGTTTTTTTGGATGATGTCAGCCGATGATTTTTTCAACCGATGTTGGCCAAAAAATAGTTTTGTCTGAAGTCAACAAAAAAAAAACTATAGTCGACATCGAGCGAAAAACCTACTTGATGTCCATAAAAAATAATCTCAACAGACATCAACAAAAAAACTTAGCTGACGTCGGTATAAAAATAGCATCGACTGATGTCGACCAAAAAATAGTCTCAATCAATGTTGATTAAAAAAAATTACCAACATTAACCAAAAAATAGGCTCAACGATAACAACTTAAAATCATCATTAGTGAACGTCGACCAAAAAAATAGTCTGAATCAAAGTTGACAAAAAAAAAATTTAAAAATCCAAATATCCAATCCGTATCCATTTCATATATCCAATTAATTGGATTGGATTTAAAATCCATAAAAATGGATTTGGATATGAAACTAATCCATTTAAATGGATTTAAAATGGATTAGATTGGATTGAATATATATTATTTTATGGATATGGATTTTTTTGCCCAGCCCTAGCTAGAGGTAAGGTCGCTTTGTTGCAAACTTGCAATAGTTAATTCATGAGTGTGATAAAGCGATAAATGAATGTCTTCAAAGATAGTCATTAAATGTATGTTGCTTTGTAAGTTCTTCTCTTGTTTTCCAGGCCTCTACATTTTTAGATAGTCTTCAAAGACAGTTATTAGAAACCACACATTGTTGATTTACCTATTATCATTTTAATTGTAGTCAAGACATATGGGTTGTCAATGTTGTTAGCCTATTTGAATCTTATCAAAGGACAAGACATTAAGAAAAAAGTGAATTTTGCATTCGTTGGTTCAATTGCACTTGATAAGAATTTTTTAGTACAAAAAAGAATCAATGTAGATGCAGCTACTTTTTCGTTGAGTGCTCAACTTGATTAGTTTAAAAAACTCAAATCCTCCCTTTGTACAAGCAAATAAGGTTTTACCAAAACCCCTTTAATAATATTTTTGTTGAATATTTGAAATTTTTTCCAATATAACTAACAATGATTATTCCTTTTTATGATAGAGTGCGATACTTACTTCAAAAACTCATTGTTTCTAGTGGGAGAAATCAAAGGAAATAATATTAATGCAATTATCCCATATGAAAATATTATAGAACTTCAGGAAATGGTTCCATCAATTGTTGAAACAATTACCAATGCCACCTCTGTATGTTATATCAAATTTATGTCAACTTCAATTTTATTAGTTTTTTTAATTTGATTTAAAATATAATTGATTATAAATTGAATTTTATATTTGTTTCTATTTGATAGAAATTAATAGAAGAAGGAGCGGTAAAGCTAGTGGTACCAGGGAACTTTCCAATTGGGTGTAATTCTGCGGTTTTGACAATAGTGAATAGTGATATGATCAATTTGGGTGTTTGATAGCTTACAATACTTTCATTGAGTACTATAATGAGAAACTCAAAAAGGCTATAAAGACATTAAGACAAAAGAACACACATATTAAGATAACATATTTTGATTACTATGGGGCTACCAAACGTTTATTTCAAGCACCACAACAATATGGTGAGTTGTGTTTATAGTTTATTTTATTGGATGAATATTATATATGTGATTGCTAATTTTGCAAGCATTTATCCTTAACATGTTCATTAATTTGTGAAATAAAGGTTTTTTTCTTTCAGTAAGAACGAAACTTTCAGAGCATGTTCTAGAAAGGGTGAACCTTACAATCTCAGTTTACAAATATCCTAAGATAGTCCTACTGCAACGGTTTGCTCAGATCCTTCAAAACAAATAAATTGAGATGAACTTCATTTTACTGAAGCAGCATTTAGGCTAATAGCTAATGAACTAGTTGAGGGTCCTTTTGCTAATCCATCTCTCAAATCCCCTCCTTTCAAGATAGCTTAGAATTTAAGCATGATGAAAATGAACAAGAATATGCTTTTGTCCATATGTTTTATGCATATATTTGTAACATGGATGACACAAGCAAAGTGTCGCTAAAACAAACATCTTGTATTCCATGATGGACAATATATTATTAACTATTGCGTTTTATAATTTGTATGTTTTGGAATAATATGGAGGATATGTTTTCTTCCATAGGAGAAATGAGGCCAAAATGAAAAATGAAATTGAATAAATGGTTATTTTTCAAGACTTTCATCTTGAATATCATTGTTTATAAACATGAACAATATATTGTTGCTTTGTAATGACAAGAAGTTTGATGAATTTTTTTTATGTATCAGTATGTATAAATATATATATATATATATATATATATATTATTTTTGTGTGTGTTCTCTAACCATTCTTGAGAAAACTAAATTGATTAATCTAACTACTTTAATTGAAGAAGAATTCATTGATTTGTTAGCCTCTTTAATTAAAGAACCAATGGGTTAAGATCCTCTCCATTTGTTTCACTCTTTGTTTCTTCCATTACTAACACAAAGCTTATGTCAATAGGAATAAAAAAAAAGTATAAATTGATACAGTTTAACTGGACAACCTCTTCAAATTCTAAAGTTTATACTAATAAAGTAATAAATTAGAAATAAACTGTAAGTAAATCATTCAAGATTTCAAATTGATATCTATCACTTTTAATTTAATTGAAATTCAAAATTTATTTCCTAATTGGCTTGAATAATACCAATTTTTTTTTTATAGTAAATAGCCCCTTTATTTCTTTAACGTGGTAGGTGTCATATCCTAATTTTGTCTGGTAAATAAATGATGATAAAAAAAAAGAAAAAAACATAAATAAAAAAATAAAATAATAATAATAAAAAAACAAACTGAAAGAAAAAGTGAAAAAAGATAACAAATAAAAGATATAACAGTTTAAAAAAAATGATAGTGGTAAAAAAAAAGAGATACAAGAAAAAAAAAGAAGCACAAAGAGCAACAGAAAAGAGAAAAAAAGGACATAAGGTCCATTAGGTAAAAAATAAAAAAAAGGGTAAAAAAAAAAAAGCTAAAGTTCATTATAAAGGAAAGGTGAGGCATTAATGGCTGTGGGGTGGAGGCACGGATCCCGGAGAGAGGAAAGAAGCCAATAGCATCGCGCCATTTGGCATTGAAGGCAGAAAAATGATAGGGGTCTCTGAGGTATTCTTCATTCTCCCTTTCTCTTCTCTTCCTCCCCTCTCTTCCCTTCCTTCTCTTCTCCTATTTTTTATTATTTTCGTTTTTTCTCTGGCCACCACCACAACCACCGCGAACCACCGCCACTACACCGCCACCACCATCCTGTGACACCACCTCCAACCACCACACACCCCCACGAACCACCACACCATACGAGCACTATCATCACTACCATGCTTGTTTTATTTTCGTTTTTTTGTTTCGTTTTAAGGCAGCTCCGGCCACCACCGTGGCAACCGCCACACCACCAACCCTCATGGTGGTGGCCTTAGGAAGCCATCAAACCCCTTTCAATAGCCCTAATTTTCGTGCAGCTGCTGGCTGCTGGGCACATCTGCTAAGTGCGGGTTGGGCCAGATCATCCCGACCCGGTTCCAACCCTAAAAAGAAGAAGAAGAAATTACTTTTTGCACCCCGCTTTTAATATGTTCGCCCCCTTTTTATTATTCGGCATAGCCCATCTGGCAAAAAAAAGAAGAAGAAGAAAAACTAATTTACTTTTTGCAGCCCCATACTTATTCATTACATCCCTCTTAGTACTTGGGCCTGGCCAATGCATTTACGAATTTCGTAATACTTTTTGCACCTGTCTTTTAATAAATGCACATACTTCAGCAGTTGGGCTTGGCCCACTTTGGGGCAATACATGTGATGCTTTTTACATCCACTTTTTTATAACTGCACACCCCATTTCAGTTGGGCCTGACCCACTTTCGATTTAAACATGAAATGCTATTTACCACCACCCTTTCATAACAGCACCTATTTCCCTATTGGGCCTTGCCCATTTTGAACAAAACATATATTGCTGTTTGCACTCATCCATCTCATAACTGCACCCCCTTTTAAGTTGGGTTTGACCCACTTTGGAGCAGTACATATTATGATATTTACACTCCTCATATTCATAAATGCACCCATATCGGATGGCCTAGCCCATTGTGTAATGTAATATGCATTGCTGATTGTACCCCCTTTTGTATTGTATGCACCCCTAATTACTAAATGTACTCCCCACTTCTATTCTATCCCTTTCCATTTCCATTTCATTCGTTTGATTACATATTGCTATGTTAGTTATTCACTTATGTTTATTATTCCGCTCTAGTATCTTTAGTACGCGCTTATGTTTCGTGCACTTCATGCTGGGTCTCCGACTCGCTTGGTAGTGTTTCAATAACACGTGGATAGATTTGTGAATATCATGCTGGGTCTCCGACTTGCTTGATTTCATAGAGTTTACCACAAATTCAAGATATTTTCTAAAAAACTAAAAATACTCAAATGAAAGACCACTCAATCCTCCTTTTTCTCAAAATTACACATTACTCGAGATTGCTTCAAGGTCCAATGCCTTAAGCGATTCTCCCTGCTTTTTCTTCAAACTTAAGGTTGTTTCAAGGTCCAACGCCTTAATGACTCTTTTTCACGCAATTAAAATAAATCTTTCAAAAAAGATAAAATCAATCCAATCAATTTTTTTTACAAAGAACTACGTAAGTCTGATTTACTCATTGCACTTGGAGATACGTAGGAGCGAGGGCAAACCCCTTGTCGACCTTAAAAAACAAAAATATATATAAAATCTTCTCTTTTCTAAAAAATAAAAATTTGATTTCTTTTTCTGAATAAACAAAAATAATACAGACACAAGTCACATTTTTAAGGAAAAACAAATAATTAAAAAGTCACCTTATTTTTAGCGCACTCGATTAAAGACTGTCGTCTTCATGACAAACGCGTGAGGTGCTAATACCTTCCCCATGCGTAAATGACTCCCGAACTTTTTTTCTCTAAAATCGCAGACCATGCTTCATCTCTTTTGATTTTTCCGACGTTTTCCTTAAATAAACGTTGGTGGCGACTCCTTCTAATTTTCCCTTTTCTTTTGGGGAATCTTCTTTTTCTCTTTTCATCGCCATCCCCGTCGTCGGCCGGATAGGTTGCGACAGTAGGCATTATCACCATAGTCTATTTAATTGAAATTCAAAATTTATTTCCTAATTGGCTTGAATAATACCAATTTTTTTATAGTAAAATAGCCCCTTTATTTCCTTAATGTGGTAGGCATTATCACCATAGTCTTGAAACTAAAAGTATGTTAAATAAGTCTTTGAGATGTTAGTTAAGGCCCTAAACTTAACTAATCAGTGTCATTTTAATACCTAAATATATTAGTGATTTCACTCAACGGGTATATATTAGAATGAGTATGAGTATGTTTATCAACCATATGAGCTTATAGAAAACGTGGGTGTATGGCGGGTAGGTGGATGGGAATGGAATTTAGAATGGAGAAGGAGGTTGTTTGAATGGGAGAAGTCTCGAGTTGTGGAACTTCATCAAGGCTTAGCAACCGTTACAGTTAACGGTGATCGTGAGGATCAATGGAGGTGGGAGTTGGATTCCACGGGTAGCTTCAATGTTAAGGTGGCATATCAAGCTTTGCATATGGATATAGTGGGATCACAACCTAATGAACCTATGGATGTGTGAAAGAATTTGTGGGGGGTCAAGGCACAACCAAAGGCTTACTGTGGAGGATCTTCTTGAATAGATTGCCCACAAAGGATAATCTTAGAAGGAGGAATTTGATGGAGGGAGATGCATTTTTTGTGGAGGCAGTGAAGAATCCATATCTCATTGCTTCTTTTCTTGTGGCCAAATCATGGATATATGGAAAACATGCTATTCATGGATTCATGTGTCAATGGTTCTACCAAATTCACCGGAAGAACATTATTGGCAACACATTCATATACTCAAAGCGAAATCGGAGCAAGATTTATGGAGGGTGGCTTGGATAGCAATTGTTTGGAACATTTGGAAACTTAGAAATGAATGCATTTTTCAACAGGGAGTGTTTGATTCACAGTTACTGCTGCAGAGAAATTTGTTCACAACTTGAGCTTAGCTAAATGAAGAGAGTAAAAGTTGTGTATTTTCTTTCAACCAGAGGGCATGAGATGTAGATAGGAAAATAAATATCTATTTGCTTCAGACGCTAGTACCCATGTAAAAATTCGAATCTAACTCGTAAAGCGTTTTATCTGATGAATACATGCAACTTTAATAGTATAATTTTATACTCTAATTCTTTGTGTAACCCAAATACGGAAGTTGAAATTGTAAACCAATTCGAATTGCGTGTACCAAATTGACTAGAATTGTTAAGTCCGCTCCTATTTTTCTGGTTTGAAAACAGAGAAAAACATTAACAAAGTTTTAAAACTAAGTGAATGTATAAGACTGGTCCAAACAAGTTTTTCTGTTATTGTATTCTTTAAATAATGCAATCAAACACAGCTCACGATGCATATTTCCCTTCTGAATATATATGATTAGCCAAACAAAAACAAACCTTCTTTCTATCAATGTTCGGTATTATAGACTAAGATATGATTTGAAACAAACAGTTCTTTAATTATAACTTATTTTGAATTATCTGTTACGACTTATGAAGAACAACGAATGATCTCAATATAACTCTCAAAACATGAAGATCACAGTAATGAGACAACATGTAATTATTTTTGTAAAAAATTTCTCCTTTTTCTTTTCTTTACAAGCAGCCATTGGACTAATGGAAAAATGAATATATTGTATCTTCCATCATTTTCTGTACGCAAAAGAACGGAAAGTCCATGGCATAAACTTTTTTTTTTTTTAAAGAAAAGTTTAAGGGAGTTGGGCTTTTATCAAAGCCACTTATAAATTATATTGGTATTCACTAGTTCTGTTAATAATTAATATTTTTTTGAGAAATCTGACAGTGATTTTTTTTTTCAATTGTATTTTTTAATTCATAAAATTCGAACTAAGATCTTATTTTAAAAAAATTGAGTCCCATAAGCCAGTTACTTGTTTGTCAATGAAAATCAATTAATTAGAACAGAACGTGGACGATTTTACTAGCTTCTGATTCATAATTTAGTAACGAACAAGCAGCATGGAATAAGTTGACCACGGTAAATGTGCGAACTGTACAACATAAAACCGCGGCCACAGTACACAAGCGTGGCGGGAATCAAACCCCAAACGCCCCACCTCGCGAGTGTACTCCACGCTCCCTATCCTTCACATTACTCTCTCTGTCTCTTGTTCTCTTTCTTTCTCTCCAAAGTGTTGAACAAACCCTCTCTTTTCTATTCCATAACGAAAAATCAAAGATGAAAGATTCAACGGAAACAGATGCTACCAGCGATTCCCTTGAGCTTCTGAGTACCTTCCTGGACTCGGAGCTTCTGAGTATATTATACATATCATGCATCATTCATTGCTAAATTCAACGATCTTCAAATCATTGCACACTTTGAGTTCCTTTGTAGTCCTATGTAAACAGGTTCTAATCTGATCTATTGAGAATTTTAGCCATGCAGTATAAATCATGATAGTTGTTAACTACTCAGACGGTGTATAACAGCAGAAAGCCTGGAATTACTTGCTAAAATATTGTATTTTTTAACAAACCACTACTCTAGTGACTTTATGTCATACCTGAATGTACTATATGATTTAATTGCAAAAGCTTTTCGTGACATTATTGGGTAGACGTATGCTTTTATGTAAGTTCCTTTATGTAGCAATATGGATAAATTTATTTTTCTTCTTAATTCATAAATACCCTTTTTTTAATCTTACTTAAATAAATTGTCTGCCTTTGTAATTCAATATCACAGTGAGTTCATCTTAAAATTGAATTAACTGCGATTATTATATAATGTGAATTTTCTCACATGCATGTTTTTTTGTGTCACACTCCACTAAAAATGGTATTAGTTGTGATTTAGAAAGCTCACTTCACATTTAATTCAGTTTATATTATGGCAATGACATTACTTTAACGTTTTGTGTTAAAAAGCTTCAAAGAAAACAATTTTATTATCATTTACAGAGTACAGGACTACACATGCAAAAACTCTTCCTATGGTTTCTCATTGAAAGAAGAAGATTTAAAATAGAAAAGGGATCTGAAGTACAGTGATATCAACAGCTATACAATCTTTTAATATCAAAATCATCTAATCTACAGCTAACAGAGTAGTTGACTTAATTATCTAATATTATGTCCCAATTCTTTATTGAATCTTTTCTAAGGAATATATACACATGATGTTTTCATTTTGTAGACTAATAAAAATTGAGGGCACATTGAAGAACATGAATTTTGTCCCTTTTGCTCTGGCATGCGTGGTCAGCACAAATATTAAATTTCCAGTTGGTTTTCTGGTGTATTGGTTGCTGATTCCACGTCTGTTCGTGAGTTTTATTTTCAAAATTACAGGTGCCAAGGATCCAAATTCATTGAACACATAATAGAAATATGACTCCCTTTTAAGTTTCAATCCTTAAATCAAATTAAAATACTTTTATCTAGCCAAAACTAATCTTGGTTAACTAGTGGCGCGATGCCGCGATCCATCGCGATATGTAGCATTCTCCATTTTCTTGAAGTTTAAAGCACTTAATTATTAGTTTGTTACCTTCAATGTTCACTTTTTCTGAGATAACTTATCCATACGAAATATCCCGTTTTGTTAGTTTTAGTGGGAAATATAATCATGATGATTTCACTCTTCAAAATTATCAGAATAGAAAAATGCTGCCTACTAGAGAAAGGAACATCAAATTACAATTACAAATGGGAGAAATTATTACATGGTAGGTTTGATACCATCATAGTCCTAAGCAATTTCTAGAGATTGATGGAAATCATAAACACGTGGGTGGTAGACTCATCAATCATCTCCCTTTACTAGTATCTTTCTTGAAAAATTGCACAAATAAAAAAAAAGTGAAACATTCAAGAGATTATTCGTTAGATCCAATTCCTAAAGAGAATATGGTATTGGTTCAAGGAGAAGTGGAACCTTCTTGTTTACAGTAATCCCATATCTCTCGCTCATGTCTACACCTTGCACTACTGTTGCATCGGTTTTAGGCAGCTTCCAATCGAACCAATAAAGAAGATTAGCAAGAGCATACTCAGCAACAGTGACCCCTAATGTAATTCCAGGGCACCCCCTTCTTCCAGCACCAAATGGAATAAACTCTAAATCTTGTCCTTTGAAATCCACGTCGCTGTTTTCGAATCTATCTGGAAGGAACTCATCTGGTCTGTCCCAAAATTCAGGGTCCCTCTGGATTGCCCAAGCGTTCAACATTAGCCTTGTCTTGGCTGGAATTTCGTACCCTCTTAGTTTCACAACAGAGGTGTTTTCTCGAGGAAGCAACAGAGGAGCAGGTGGATGTAACCTCAAAGTTTCTTTCACTACACATTTCAAGTAATTCATTTGCTTCACATCATTTTCATCAACTTCTGCTTTATACCCGACCACTCTTCTCACCTCTTCCTGGACCTTTTCCATTGTATTTGGATGTCTCATGAGCTCTGCCATAGTCCATTCTAAAGTTGTTGAAGTTGTGTCACTTGCCCCTATAAACATGTCCTGAAAATATGGAAAACAAAAATTAAATTTCATTATGGGTAATTATTAGAAATCACTTTCCTCAATTTTTGTCCCTTTGAGAAAAACAAATTAATAAGGTGAAAACTTAGATACAGTCTCCTATACTAAAGGCGTCTAGTTAAGTTTATTGAACAGTTTGAATATGTGGTTGTAAATTCTCTTGATACCTGTGTTCGATTCCTATGGGCAAAAAAAATAGATACAATCTCCTATTTGTTGTTGTTTGTACTGTTCTTCAATTAGAATTCAAGTTTATGATCCCCTTATAAAAGTTTGCATTAAAGGACTACATGGATTGCAGAAAGTGAAACTTTAATTTTAGTTGGAGAACACAGACATTTAAGGAGCAAAGTCATTATTGGAAGAAAGACCTACCATTAGCATTGCTTTGAGGTTATCTTGGGAGAGCTCAAAGCCGAGCATACCAGCTTCTTCAAGTTGAAGGAGTATATCCAGGAAGTCTTTCTTATCAGATTGCTCATGATCTTCCCTTTTATTCATCTTTTCTTTATGTTCTGCAATCACCTTATCAAAGAAACTATCTAAGGAACTAAGAGTGGCCTTAAACTTTGGAATTTGGCCCGTCAGAACATCAACCCAAGCCAGCGAAGGGAAGAAATCTCCCACACAGAAAGCCGTGAACTGACACAAGAACTTCCTTCCAAGTTCTCCAAAGCTTCTACTACCATCGGGCGTGTCGTACTTTTGTCCAAGGACACACCTAGACATTATGTTGTTCGTGAGTGCAATCAACAACTCACTTAGATTCACAGAGGCTAACTTCTTATCACTTACAGCACACGCTTCGCGAATCACACCGATCATTTCCGCCACTTCTTCAACTATAATGAACTGAAACGATCGGACACTCTTGGTGCTTACGAGCTCAAGAACACAGACCTTTCTTTTCTGTCTCCAGTCGTCGCCGTAGGGGGTGAAAGCTACGTCCTTGTAGCCGTATAAAAAGACTCCAGCGGCGGTGGTCTTGGGCCGGTTCGAGAAAACGACGTCGTACCGGGTTTTGAATATTTCTCTGGCCACGTTTGCAGATGAAATGATGAGGGTTGGGACTTGCCCCAGCTGCAGCAACATGAGAGGGCCATGCTTGCGGGAGAGGGCTTGGAAGGAACGGTGTGGCAACGTGCCTAGCTGATGAAGATTGCCGATCAAGGGTAGCTTTGGTGGGGACGGTGGTGATGAATTGGAGTTGCTTCTTCTTCTGAGTTTAAACACCACAAACGCAATGCTGAGCAATAAGCAGAGCACGGATAAGTACATGGCCGAACATGGTTCTTGTTGAATTGATTCAAGACCCATTTCTTTGTACTGTTTTCAAGAAAATGCCCAATTGAATAGAATTTGTGTGTATTTATATATGGAAGATTTAAACTCAAACTTACTATAAGTTAAATCAATTCATAATAATTAAATCAATACGGTAGTAAACTATTTACATGTGTTGCCCGGAACATAAGGGAATGCAGCTCACAACACGAGAGAGGAGATCGCAATGAGCTAGGTGATAAATTAGTTCGGATAAAGATATTTAAAATCCGTATGTCATTTGACATTTTAAGAGAGAAAGATAAGGAAGATAGATTATTGTGCGTATGATACATAATATAACTTGATAAAAAGAGAGATAAAGAAAAAAATAAGAATATTATGAGTTACGATATTCTTACATTTCATTTTGAGATGAATTGGTGTGGAATAGGAAGAAAAGGAAAAAGATAAAAAGAGACAATAATAAATGTGGTAGATGATTTGGAAAAAAATTATTTTTAGGCAAAAGTAAATGAATGAGTAATATTTTTCATATCAAATAGGTGTTTGTTATATATAGATGTTTACATATAATTACTCAATTAGTTAGTTATTAACGTGTGAATTGTGTGAAGTAGGCTTTTCATTAAATGCATATATGCAAAAGCTTCAATACTTCAAACTTCAACATTCCATTGAAATAGGAGAGGACAGAAATTAAATCTCATCTCCTTTGAATATCTTTGTTGATTTCCAACATCTTGTAACAAAAAGCGCACACACATCTCAAACAAAAGGACTGTGAGCAAGGAAAGGAAAGAAGAAGAAAGAAAACTGAAAGAGAAAGGAACTTGAATTTCAAATTTGGAAATCTCTCTCTGATTTCAAAAGCTTTCTCTCTCTGATTTCAAAAGCTTTTTTGTGAGTAGGAAAAGCTAAAAGTAATACGTTTTTCAAATTGGGAATTTTACCAGAATGATGTGGACTTGTCACGTGTCCAAAACTACCTCCAACAATGAGTTCTATTGTATTTAAGATAGATTGATGTGTCCAACGTGGTACACCACATGGACTCCCTGTCCAATAATAACATGTATATAATGGCACTTGCCATTGCCAAAAATGGGAGGATGTCATCAGGACCGGCCCAGGGCGGGGCTCAAAATATTTTGTATAGATAGTTTAAGTAAAAAAAAAATTAAAAAAATAAAATAAAAATAAAACATGTATTAGGGATTAATTTTATGTGTTAGGGGTTCATTTTTTTTATCTGTTAGTTTTAATATTATTTGTATTTCAAAAAATTTGTGTGTTAGGGATCTATTTTTTTCATCCCTTAGTTTTAATATTATTTGTATTTTAAAAAATTTGTGTGTTAGGGGTCCATTTTTTCCATCCCTTAGTTTTAATATTATTTGTGTTTAAAAAAATTTGTATGTTAGGGACCCATTTTTTTCATTCCTTAATTTTAATATTATTTGTATTTTAAAAAATTTATGTATTAGGGATCCATTTTTTTCACTTCATCCCAGATCAAAGAATTTTCAGAATCGATCCTGAATGTCATATTAGGTCAAGTTATGCTCGTGGCAGTGGCAGTACCACTTAACTCCACTTACCACTTAACTTTTTTTAGGACAAATCTTTAGTAATTATTTATGGGCATAAGTTGCCAACTTGTTCAGATTTCAGGTTTTTTTCTTACGGTCAATTCTAATTATTAATGATTAATTTATTTTACTAGTGGAGAATTCAAACACACTATTTCTTCTCTATTTCACTCTTCCTTTACTATCAACCCAAGTTTTATATAGTTTTTTTCTTCTTCTGAAAATAAAGTATTTTTATAGTTAAAAGTTATAAGATTAACTTCTGAAAAGTACGTAAAAAAATCATCAAATTGAAATAGATTTTATCTTTTTTAATAAAATCTTTTATATACGCATTATAAAATATCTATCAGCATGTTTAAATAACTTTACCAACCTATTACATAAAGCTTACAATTTTTTTCTCTTACAAATGCTTGATGAGAGTTTAACATCAACGCCTAACATAAATAATGTCAAGTCCTACCCTCACTCACAGGGAGGCATTAAATTTATGTACTGTATGTAACATCCTAAATAATTTTAGTTACTTATTTAATTACTTAAATTATTTAATTACTTAAATTATTTAATTATTTATTTTATTTAATCCTTTGTAAAAAAAAATGAAGTTATAAACAAAATAAATTAATACAGCAGGAAACAGATACATACATCATATTTCATTACAAAATACTTTTTATATTTCATACTGGCTTTAATTTACATTCTCATCCTCATAGTATTGCCACATTTCTTATTTATCTACAAAATACTAAACTCCTCATTCAAGCATAGTCTCCATTACTATCCTCTTCACTGAACACAATTATGGGGTCGATGACAGGATTTGGATACATAGGAGCAAATTGAAAGAAGGGGTCAGATGGATTAAAGTCTTCACTAAAGACTGAGATGGGAAAATGGACGTCGAAGTAGATGTGGGCTCGGAGAAGTGACTGCATAGTAATTACATTACAATTTCTGACTTCATCAAAGTACCAAACTATGTCTCGTGCATCAAGAAATAGTATGATTGAAGCCATCTAAGATAAGACATAAAATTAATCTAGTGAGAAATAAATTTCTCAATAGGCTAATCTAAACCACCAAACGTGTTAATAAGTTAGTAAATAAATCATTATATTATTTAATCCATCAAACACATTAATAAATCGTGAAATGCTTCAATGATTGTATGAATGCATGAATGCATGAAATGAAATGAAATGAAATGGTCACAGGTGCACATGGTCTCTACATATGTACATTATGTAGGAATGCTGCGGCCGTCTTACGCTAATCATGCATGAATTTCCATGTATTAGCACCTGATTTCTTATAATATCATAGATCCAGTCTCTACTCATTTAAAACTAGGATCAATCTCATAAAATCATAGTTCCAGTATTTCAGAATTTGAAACATGAATCAATCATTTATTTCTCAAAATCCACATCAGGAAAATATTACTATAACTTCAAGATGAAAATTCATTCATTGCCCTTGTAAAATTTTACCAAATAAATCTATGTAATATTTAGAAGCTACCCATTTTATATATATATAATTATATGGCCAAGGCCGGGTTGGTGAATTTAAAATGTCAGAATTATTTTTAAGAATATGGATATACCTCCATATAGGCAATATCATCTGGAATAACTATACTCATAACAATTATAGCCTGGATATAGTGAATTAAATGCGATTCATTAAGGTTTATATATATATATATATATATATATATATATATATATATATATATATATATATATATGAAAGATGACCTACCAGGAAAATTACAGGTTTTTAAAACTATGATAGCCGGGTTGGTGGTAATTTGAGGAAACGAAACAGGAATAGTGTGAATTGCTTTATAGGCATATTTCTTAAATAAACTATTACTTGCAGCTTATTTATACTACTCACTATTTCTGTTTTGGATATAAATACTAAAATGCTTATTATAGTATTAAATTATTTAAACTTAATTGTTTAGACTCAAATTTATTTCTTAATTTTCCGTATTATACATAAACTATTTTAAGCGTAGAATCCTAAATAAAAACTAAGTCTGGCCCCTTAAGCATCAGAGAATAACCGTAAACAACTTCTAAGTTAAAGATTGAAGCCTATGCCTACCTTTGATAATTTTGATAAATTAAGTAGGGACTTGTCTGGACTAGTTTTAAGATAGAAAAATTTTAATTGAGAGAAAATGGTAGAGAAGGTTTAGGAAAAGAGGAAGCTGATATTGTTGTAAGTTTTTCTAATGTGTAGGGGTATTTATACTAAGTTATTTGGTTGAATTATAACCAGGTAAGATTTAATTCAGTTATTATGTAACTAATTTTTGAAAGATTTTTATCTAAGTTAATCATTATCTTTTTCACCTCATTAATGCATGGTTTTACGTGAAGCTTGTTGATTAATTTTTGTTTCTCCTAAGGACACTTAGACCTTCACAAAGCTTTACTAAGGATTTGGATTTATCCTAAAAATCCTACGTTGCTGGAAATTTTATTCCAGTTTAGAATTTCTTCTAAAATCCTACAATTTTAAAAAATAACTTTATAAGATTATTATTATTATTATTTAATTATAAACAAAATATATTTTTTTTGAGGATTTTACACTGTACCCAATTACGACCCTAGACATTGACGAACATACATAGTGGACTACACAGTACAGAAAACATTTCCTATAACTATCCAATATCCATTTTGTTCCAGTCATAGTGTCCCATGAATTCCACCTTTCCAATAAGAATGCCAATCAGACAGTATATAATGTGTATATCATTAATGTTGTACAGATACAGCTCCATCCTCATCTTAATTAACTGTTGATCTAGTATCAGCCTAGCAACTCGTACATATAACATTGGTTGCATTATAGAAAGCTATAAACCTTTTCAAAAGTAACTGTTACGGATCTTATATATCGGGCCAAGATTAAGAGGCCCATGACCATTGAGGAAGTTAATAACGGAAAGATTAAACAAGATTGAAGAACTAAATATTTGCAGAATCAGAGAAGATACAGAAGGTTATTTTCTACCATAACCACCCAAGATCGTGATCAAGAATAGGAGCAATTTCCTTATTCCACCACAGGTCAG
>PYAF01003120.1:237665-283140 GCA_007407185.1 Glycine tomentella
TGATACTAATATATTTTATAAATGTTTTTTTAACTTGTATATTTTAATATTTTTGTTAAATAAATGTGTAGTACACTTTAATGTTTTTATTTAAATTCAACTATTTTACATTATGTTTAATTTACAAAAAAAATAATTCTTAATATTAGTAAAAAATAGAAAATATATTAAAAAATATAAAAAATATTAAATAAAACTAAAAAATATACACTAATTCATTAAATAATTAAAATAAAAAATTATTTATGATTTAAAAAAATACGTGAAAAAAATTAAATTCGTAAAATAATTTATTATTTCAATAAAAAAAAAACTCTTACTACTTTAAAGTTATGTTTAAAAAAATAAATAATTAAAGTCATAATTTTTTTGCAATTTCAATGTGAAAAAAAAAATTCAATTCAAAAGTGATATATTACCCTAAGATTGGTCATTTCCCATATCGAAGGTTCTTTACTTCTTTTTCTCTTTACAACGCATACAAATGCATTTTTAATACTTTTTCTTTAATTTTTTTTAAGTTTAAATATTTTTTAATAATATTATAACTTCTTATAATATTTTTTAAATTTCTTAATTCTTTATTTAAAATAAGTATTTTTTAATATCCTAAGAATATGATAGAGCACAATTCCATAAGACATGTTATGCCGTGATAAATTATGTTTGAGTGAATTTTAAAATAATTATATAAAAACCAACAAATTTATTATGTAATTATTATGTGCGATTGTTTATGATTTGATTTATTATGTACTAATTAAATTTCTCGAATTTGGATGATGTGTCCCTGCAACTTTGGCAACGTAATTATATCTGTAACTATAGGCGTGTGAGACAATTAACTAAACTTTGCAGAATGAGTGAGTGATGTGTGTCGTTTTATTTTTTAAAAAAGAATATATTATTCGTCCATAAAATCATATTTTATTAATAATCTGATAATATTTTTTTCCCGATAAATATAATAATATATATTATTCATAACGAAGACCAAGCATATATAATAACCACACGGTCCGTGCCCAACTTTATTGTCTTTATAAATTTGACAATACTTCAAATACTAGCTAGTATTATAGAGGACAACAACATCACACAAAGTGAAGAAAACTTACAACATAATAATACTGATAAAGAAAAACTTACAACAATATTCATTTTAAGAACAAAAACAAGCATTTATAACTTGGCTTAATTAAAATGAAAAGGTTTTTGGTTTAAGGAGAAGTGGTACTTTCTTTGACACAACAAGTCCAAATATCTCGCTCATATCTACATCTTGTGCATCAGTTTCAGGCAACTTCCAATCAAACCAGTAAAGAAGACTAGCAAGCACATACTCAACAGAAGCAATAGCAAAATTCATCCCAGGACATCCTCTTCTCCCAAAACCAAATGGAATAAACTGAAAATATTCTTGACCTTTAAAATCAACTTTACTATTTTCAAATCTCTCAGGCAGGAACTCTTCAGGGCGTTCCCAAAATTTAGGATCTCTTTGCATTGCCCATGCATTGATATATACCATTGTTTTTGCAGGAATATCATATCCTTTCAGTTTTACATCAGACATTGTTACTCTTGGAGCCAAAAGAGGAGTAGGATTATGCAACCTTAGAATTTCTTTGACCACAAATTTTAGATAGTGCATTTGGCTAATATCATTCTCTTCCACTTTTGATTTATGACCTACAACTGTCCTCACTTCTTCTTGTACTTTTTTTATTATGTTCGGATTTCTTAAAAGCTCTGACATGGCCCATTCTAATGCCGCCGCGGTTGTATCAGTACCTCCCAGAAACATGTCCTATATAAAATAATAGGAATGAAATATTCATGAAACACTTATTAACAATTCACGCATTTGTCAACGAAGAATTAAAAATTATAAAATGTAAAGTTAAAGCGTTTTAAATATTAATAACTTAAAAAATAATATAAATTCTACACTTAACCAACTAGATTGACTAAATAAAAATAATGCTTATTAACCGCCTAGAAAGCTCAAATCTTAACAATGAATAATGACCTATCATTATTCTAACAAAGCGATGTGTTAAACAAAATCTCAAACATCTAATGCGTGAATTCTTGCCTAGCTATTTCTTTTATTAAAAGAAAGAAAATGTTCACTTAATGAAATTACATAGATCTAAAAAATACCACTTTAGTCACAGGAAGGAAGAAGATCGGTAGGCTTTTCAAAGCTAATTATTGACACCTAAAGAAAGGACGAAATAGATGGAACCTCAGAAATAGACAAAACACAAAAATAAAAATAAAAAGATGTGAAACATGTTTTTGTAATATATAAGGTCTCTTATTAGCGTCATATATATACGTGCAATTTTGTTCTTTAGACGACTGGGGAATAAATTTGTTTAGGAGACCGAAATATATAGTGATACATAAGAGGGGGGAAAAGATACCGTTACAAGTGCTTTGATGTCAGTTTTGGTGAGCTCAAAGCTAAGCATGTTATCCTCTTGAAGTTGGAGTAGGATATCCACGAAGTCTTTCCTTTTGGAGTGTTCACCTTCTCCTTTCTGAGCCAAATGTTCAGCAATTGCTTCATCAAACAAAGCATCCATTGCTCCAGCAGTGGCCTTGTATTTCTGAATTTTTCCAGTGAGAACATCAATCCAACCCAACCAAGGGAAGTAATCTCTCACTGTGAAAGCTGCGAGATGAATCATAGCCTCCCTCGCTAACACTTTCACACTGTTGTAACCATCTCTTGTTGTAAAGTTCCTTCCGAAAGCACACTTACACACAATATTATTAGACGTTGACATAAGCATCTCACTTAGGTTCACGTAACTTGCATCACTCGAGCTTGCCTCACGTAGCTTATTTACCAACTTCGCAACCTCTTCTTCCCTTATGACACGAAATGATTGCACCCTTTTCATGCTTAGAAGTTCAAGGACGCATATTTTCCTTTTCTGTCTCCACTTTTCTCCATAGCTTGCAAAGCCAACGTCTGCGCATCCATAGAGCAAGATCTTTGCAGCAGTGTTGTGGGGTCTGTCAGAAAAGGCTAGGTCATGAGTTTTCATTATTTCCATGACCACATCTACAGATGAAACCACTAGGGTTGGAGTTTGCATCTGCCCCAACTGCAACATCATCATATCACCATATTTGAGAGAGAGGTCTCGAAGAGATCGATGTGGCAGTGTTCCAAACTGATGAATATTACCGATGATTGGTAGTTTTGGTAGAGATGGAGGCAGATTCAGATTGGTTTTGGGTTTGGCTTTTTTTGTGAGCTTAAACAATAAAAGCACACTGATAAAGAAAGAAAGAGAGATATAGAAGGTAGAAGAAAACACTTCGTAAGGCCATTGTTTGAGTTGTTTGAGTAGAGCCATTCTTTTTTGAACCACATCTGGCAGGGTTAGAGTCCACTCAATATTTATAAGCATACATGGGACATGGCTATCTTTGTTTGCTATTTTACTCTTCTTTGTTAATTTGTTAATTTGTAACAATTATTTTTAATAATATTTACTAATTACTATAATTATTTCTTTGGGCTAGCCCAAATGTTTGGAATTATCCAAAACAACCAAGTCGTGTAGGCCAAACAAGAGATACTCCTTCACACCAAACATAACCTAAGTTATTTTATCAACACTTACACTGGGCACATACAAACTAAATTAGTGTCAACTTAGGGTAATCTAAGTTCTTAGCAAGTGTTCCACAGGAGCTGATGCCCCCTCAACCATCTATGTCGCGTCATATTGCGGCTCCAATGCCTCCCCCATTGTAGGAAGATCTACGATGTCAGATAAATACATATTGCCTCATCATTCAGCTTGGGATGAACCTGGCTCCTCCTCCTTCGAGCCCACTTCTCAATCGCTATTATCATGTGTGCCTTACTGTATTGAAAAAGTATTAATTTAATCAATAATTCAATAATAAACTATTACTTTAAAACAAATTCCCTACAATAACTAATTTTAGCTGTCTACTTAATTTGAAGTTAAAAACCTACTTTTTGTTTTGTACCTGAATCAGGTACACAATTATTTCCTATTCATTATTATGTTCAATTCAAAAAATTGACTGAATATTTTTATCTTAACCAGAAGATATTTAGGGTTATATTCCACATCCCATTAATTCTTCTCACTCGATCCACCTATTTTAAATAAAAACTAATTTTAAAAACTACTAAAATTAGTCAGGAATTAATTAAACTTAATCTAATAAAATTATATTCTACAAAAATATTATCATTAAAAATTAATATATCAAAATTAATTATAAAATACTATGAAATTGAATTTAAATATCTTATTGTATAAATTGTTAGACGTTCACCTAATCTTTAATCCAAAACAAGTGATGAAGAAATAATTATATCAATTCATTTAATATTATTAATTTCAAAAAATTATATACAACAAAAATATTTTTTTTATCGACTTATCAAATAAAATTCTGTATTCAAAATTAAAATTACTTTAAATTTAAACAGTGTATTAAAATTTTACAAAAAAAAAAAAAAAAAAAAACTTCTATAATAAAATTATTAAATTTCATACCCTCGAATGGAGAATTAAATATACAATTTTCACCACAACATTAGCATTTTTTCTTCTGTACGCTGAATTCGGATCCATTCAAAAATTCCGACATAAGGATTTTTCAGCAGGAGTGAAGACAGCTGCAGGAAAAACCAGCCATCACCCACGCGAGTTCATTTGCCCACATCTTCTTAAGTGAATCCCTTAGCAAGGTAAACGATGATGCAGCAGCTTAGATAGTGAATTATCTTCTAAAGTGATCTCTCATAAAGAAGGAATGTCTAAGAGCTTCCTTGGCTGTAAGTCTTTCAGAGGGGTCATATCTAAGTAACCCCTGCAAGAGATGTATGAGATCGCCAGCTGAATGATCTACATGCTGCATTACAAGGTTCTGCATATATTTGAGAGGGAAAAGGGTCAACTAAAGTCAATACAATATATAAATCATTCATATAGTTAAATCAGAAAGCAAATACTTCAATTAAACAAACCTGAAGCCTAGGAAGCTTCATTACAGCTTTGATACTCTCCCTTGATGTTGCACCCTCAGGCCAGTCTAATCTACCCCTTCTAACATACTTCTCAGCATGTCGGCTAAATATTTGCATGACACAATACATACTCATTTATCATATTTTAAGGATCAATCAATTGAAATTAAGTTCGCACGGTATGTCACTTACTCGACTCTCTTCAACATGGGCTGTGGTAATGGACCAAGTACCCTTTCCATCATTGCAAGATGCTCTAAATTTTCATGAGTCTGAAACAAAGCTCTGCCCTGTAATACAAATTCATAGATTATGGAATAGAATCTACAAGATGGATAAATGTGCTTTGTATAAAGGTTTTGAGAGAGCCAAACATACCGTGCATAACTCGACCAATATACATCCCACACTCCAGATATCACATGGATAGCTCCAGCCAAGTCCTAAAACACCATCGCCAAAATCAACTTTAGCTTGCATATGGCACAGTCTCATGATTGTCAAGTGTAAACATGCAAAACACAGTTAAGACAGGCATTCTTTCCACAGCATTTACAGTATGTATATATACCAAGGATAACTTCAGGAGCCCTGTAATGACGAGTTGATACAATGTAATTCTGATCTTCTCGCTCATAAGTGGTGCTGCCAAAATCAATAACCTTTATAGCACTTGATTTGGGAACTCTCTTGAAATAGGAACTTGGTGATCTAGATGAACTCTGTAAAAACAAAATGAATGTCAATGATTGATCAATCAATGAATGCCAAAGTTAGAAAAGGGTAGTTCCATACTTGGTTTCATTTTTTATCCTCCAAGTCCAACTATTATTTTTACCATAAAAAGAAAGAACATAATTGTCATTACAAATAAACAACTATCCTAAATACTTCCTAATAAACACCCCTATCAACCAGGAACTGCTCTTAGTATTATGGATAGTGCAACTCCAAAACAATAAATAATCGCAGGTAGGCAAAAAGAAAAGTACCTTGTAGTCAGGAACTTTGACATACTCTGGTGAAACTAGTAGTATGTTTTCAGGCTTCAGGTCAGTATGAATCATGCGCAAGTCATGCATGACTGCAAATTCATAAAAAGATACAATTAGAAACCTAACCCACTGACAAAAACAACACAGTCTGACAGTATATTAGATCTACAATATGTATTGCCATTATCAGTTAAGGATAATACAAAGTGAAATGTATGGAAGAAATAGCTCAAAAAGAAGCTAGTTCAAGTAAATACTACACACATGCTATACATTCCAATAGTTGTCTGCCAATCTCACGGACAAGATCAATGGGAAATGAGCGATAATTGTTTTTCCGAAGAAAATCGTATAAGCTTGATCCAAGTTTCTCAAACACCTGTTAAAACCATTTAAATTCACTGTTGTCTTAACCCCCAAATTATTTGTAAATTGGGGAAATGATTCCACCACAAATTAAATACTTACAATACAGATATGATTACGATAGTCAAACCAGTTCCGTATTTGCACACAACTGCAAGGAATAAGCCCATTTAACCAATGCAATGGAATCAAGGATTTTCATTGTAGTATGTACTAACATACATGATAAACTTAAGTTAAAATTACTTACCGATTGCCTCCTTTATCATGTTTACCAAGCTGTTGCAACACCTCAATTTCTATCATGGCTGCTTCTCGATACTTCTTAATACCACGGACAATTTTTACCGCAACCATTTCCTTCCTTTCTCTATCCCAGCATTCTAAGACCTGCCCAAAAGTTCCTTCACCCATTTTGCTATGGATCTTATCTGCAAACATGATATGGAAAAAAGTATCAACAATGCAAGCCTAGCCAACACAGTGAATTCTAATGTTCACTTGAACATATAATTCCCAAAATGTTTTTCACCTTGCAACATAAAAATAATTAAGAAAACAAGAATCTTACAATTGATTTACACCTTAAAAACATAAAATAATTAAAAAAACAAGAATCTTACAATTGAAACAGGAACAGGATTGAATAGTTGAGGTATTAAAATGACATAAAACATTAAGCCCACATTTAAAAGTTAAGGGTGTGAGGATGCATGTGAATCCGAATTCTGATTTTTGCAAGCAAATGATTACAGCTCTAAAATTATAAACTAGGATTTGACCATGATGATATATATGAATGTAAATTTCTTAATGATGGTAAAAGTGTAATTACAGCGAGAAGTTAAATTTTCTCCAAGCGCAAACATGTAATGCCCATCTTTGTCATCATCTCGCCAAGGGGGAGAACCATTTCGAGCAACTGGCTTAACAAATAGAGAACTAGTGGTATGTTCTGAGGGACCCCTTGAAGGAGCAAAGCTTGAAATAGTCCCAACATCTTGTCCACAAAACAATCCTACCTGAGCCTACACACAGCCATCCATTCATGTACTACTCATGGTTAAAAACAAAACTTCATCCCACTGTCATTAACTTAACCTATGCTCTCACCACCACCTCAGAATATAACCAAAAAAAAACTGACAATGAAATAAATAAGCATGATCCAGTACACACAATAAATTATCGAGAGCATAATAAAAAATTGAGTTTTGAAACAAATTTCCATAATTCACATTAGAATGTATTAATAGACAGACAATTCATTTTCTAAATTCCACTAATATAAGGTTTCAAAGACTAGATTTTACATAAGTACATAACAGTTCCCCTCTTTACAAATGATGTCATCGAGAAACTTTATTATTTTATTATATGAAAATGAAAGATCCGAAGATATAAACCACAAAATGTATATTTATGACAAAATCCAGATACATATGTAAATAAAAACAGTGATTCATGTCAATAAACGTCATATGGAAAGGACAAAAAAACTGTAAGGAGAATCATAAACACCATGCTCACAAAACACAGCAATCTAACACAGACTAATCACAAAAAAAATGGAATAAAAGAACCCGGATCAACTTATTTACTGGTAGACAGTTCTGTAATATTAATTAAAAGGGAAAAACCTAACAGATCCATCAAACAAAACAGAACAAATGTCACACAAATCCTACGATGCAAAAAATACGTTACCTGAACCAAACATACCTAATCTACACAAATTCCACCAGATCTACAACCAGAAAAGATAAAACCGCAAAACAAGAAGAAAAAATATATCAGATCTGAGATTTTAGGATCAAAAAGTTACCTTGGGGACCTCAGGGATGTCCCAGCCCAATCTCGCTCTCTTTCTCGGGCGCCGATCCATGTGAGTGTGAGGAAATTCGAAGATGCGTTCCATCTCCATGATTCAGAGAACAACAAAAACTTCAAAGGAAGAGATTTGAAGGGGAAAATTCAGATGAATGAGAATTATATGCTTTTGGGAATAGTGCCTCGGCTTCAGGAACCCTAATCTCGATGTTAGCCTAATAATAACGACCGTGGAGGCGGGAGGGATGAAATCTCCCCGTCCACGTGTCGACGCATTGGAGCATCTTGTTCGAGTGGCTGGATTGTGCTGTCTAATGTAGACTATGGTTAAATCTGGGTAATCCTTTTAACCATGGTTCGGTTAGGTTTGGTGGAGATGCGGAATGGAATAAAATATTGCAAATGCCGACGACTTGTTTTTGTTTTTTTTTAAAGATCCCTATGTTTTTTATTGGGCTTAAATTTGAAAGGTTTTTCTGAATCAAAGGAGCTAAAAAGCCCATGCTTAAATTTGAATTTAATTTGTATAAGTTTGAATTTTTTTTAATTTTGATTTATGAAAGTTTTTTATTTTTAGTTTATGTAAGTTTGTATTTTAGGAATCAATATTAAAAAATATGAAATTATTTACAATAGTTAAAATTGAAAAACATAAACATGCAGAAAATAAAAATAAACATAAAAACTTAAAGGGACCAAAATTTAAAAAATAATGTCAATTTATATAAACTAAATTCATATTTAAACTTTTTTTAATTAAATTCAATGTCAACTTAGAGATACATTGAATCAAATCGTAGGCACTTTAATGATGGTATGGGTTTGGTCACCTATCACTTTCTGAAACAAAAATATCAATAGTTTTTGTACTTAAGTATTTGTTTGGTTTAATACTACACTTGTTACTTTTAGAAATCAAAAGTAAATAGATATTATTGGCATTTGTTTTAGCACATCAACTTATTGGTATTGGATTCATTAATTTAGTATATATCATCATATTAGTATAGGCATATATACTTTTTAGAGAAATACTTAACTTATATTTGACAAAATTAGTTAAAAGTTTGAAAGCTAGCTAGAAGTTGGATTTGAAAAAATAGTTTATTAAATTATAAATGTTTGATAAAAACTAACATCAAGATAAATCTGACCCCTTCCCCTGTTCTCGCCTACATATTAGAATATTTTAAAAAATGAATATTTTTATGTTGAATTAGCTGAAAAGTGTAAAATGTAAAATGTCAAAAAAAAACTAATTAACATTATTTATTTAAAAAGGTAACGAGAAAAATGAATAAATATATCAAAGATAAAAGTGAAAGAAAATATAAAAAATTAGAAACTATTTTTTTTTAAAAGTGCCACTTTAAGTAGCGCTTCAAAAAATGAGGGAGAAACTATTAAAAAAATTGTTTAACAAACAATTAAATAAACTTTCTAACTAATAAAAAAATTAAAAATTAACTAAAATCTTTTTGTCAAATATAACCTTAATAGAATGAATAAATCCATTAGAAATTTGAGAACAATGATTTGTAATTCTTTTATAAACAAATATTATTTATTAATTTTTATTAGTAGAAAAATACAAACCTAAGTTTTATCTCTCTCTTCTTCTCCTTTTAACCACTAAATCAATCTCTCTTGAAAATGATTTATGATAACTTAACTTATTTAGTGAATTCTGTTGATTTACTTTGGTTTCACATTTTTAAATTTTAACTTATCCAGTGAAATATATAATAAGTTTATTTAAACTTAAAAAGATAATTTTAAAATAAACGTGTTTATATCAGTATTTTTTTTAAGAACCGGATAAAACTGTTTTTTTTAAATGAACAAAAAATTATGTTTTAAACATAATTAATTTAAACAAATATATTAAAAACATCAAAATATTTATTTTAATAAATAAATTTAAACAAACCGACCTATAAACTCATCCTTTCGCACATAATTCATGCTTAATATATTTGTACTGTTTAGCAGCTCATACAACAGAAAAGTAGAAACCAATGTAACATAAACATTGGTTACCATACTAGATTTGGTGATGGTGCATATTAGAATTCAAATTTTTATGCTCCGTGTAACATATTAACATGAAAAATGTTTCATGAAATAACCATATGATACGAGATACCTAGTAAGAAAGAAAAAATAGAATTTATGATATGATAAAATATTTATATATCATTATTCTATTAAAATAGCATGTGCAGGTGTGTCTAACGAGTTACATCAGGAAATACATAAAATTGTTCTTTAAAATTATAAACGTAAATTAGTTTTGTCTCCAAATTATAAAAATATTATTTAATCTCTAGAAGTACTAAATGTCAAATATTTATTCTTTATATATATATATATATATATATATATAATTTTAAGAATTAAAATAAGCGCCACTGAATAATATCATAAACTAAAGAAAATAATCATTTTATAATTTCAAAAATTAAATAATATATTTTTTTACAATTGAAGAATTAAATAACCAGACGTCACTTAAAAAGCTAATTTAATAATTAACCGGTCGTACTTTGGTGTGTCAAGTTTTTCATCTTCCATTTAGCTGGCTGCGTGCACTAGTTAGTCTTCACCGTCATACTCGTAGCATATAAGTAATAGAAAATTGTTGCTAGGAATGCCATTCTATTCAAGCGTGTTCGTACAATAGTAACAACCAATAGCAATGATCTCTTTCATAGTCTTTGTTTTCCTAACACTCTTGTTCACCTTGTCACTGGTTAAACACCTGAGAAAGCGAGATGCAGAAAAGAGAAGAGTACTACCTCCAGGGCCAAGAAAACTACCCTTCATTGGCAACCTTCACCAGCTTGGTACGTTGCCCCATCGAACCCTTCAGCAGCTTTCAAATAAGCATGGTCCACTCATGTTCTTGCAGCTGGGTTCAATACCCACCTTGGTAGTTTCCTCTACTGAGATGGCCAGAGAGATTTTCAAAAACCATGACTCGGTTTTCTCTGGCAGGCCTTCGTTACACGCTGCGAACCGTTTAGGATATAACGGTTCAACGGTGAGTTTTGCACCGTACGGTGAGTACTGGAGGGAAATGAGGAAGATCATGATTCTGGAGCTGTTGAGTCCGAAAAGGGTTCAATCGTTTCAAGCTGTGAGACTGGAAGAGGTCAAACTTCTGCTTCAGTCCATAGCTCTTTCTCATGGTCCTGTTAACTTGAGTGAATTGACGCTTTCGATGACCAACAACGTTGTTTGTCGGATTGCTCTTGGTAAAATGCACAGGGGAGGAGTACAACCATTAGATAATGCAAATAAGGTTTCTGTAATGCTTAGAGAAACACAGGAAATGTTGGGGGGATTCTTTCTAGTTGATTTCTTTCCACGGTTGGGGTGGCTCAACAAGTTCAGTGGCCTTGAAAATAGGCTTGAGAAGAATTTCAGAGAATTGGATAATTTTTATGACCAAGTGATTAAGGAGCATGTTAATGACTCTTCTGAGAGGGCAGGAGCAGAGCATGAAGATCTTGTGGATGTACTTCTTCAAGTCAAGAAGGATCCAAATCAAGCAATTGCCATCACCGATGACCAAATCAAGGGTGTACTAGCGGTATGTTTCTACATGTAACTAATAGCTATATATATTATCAGCTCATACTTTTAGACTTTTGGAGAATTTATTGTAAGGTTATGAGATTATTACTTATTTGTGGAATTCTTTATTTCCATTTAACGTAGATGATCTTTTTTCATCCTTTTTCATAAATTAAACATCTTGACCATAGATATATACATGATGATCTCGTATGTCCATACACTCACTTTCCATCATAATAGTTTGATACAAATGATTATTTTTATTACTGGATATCTATGTAGGACATCTTTGTAGCGGGAACTGATACTGCTTCAGCCACAATGATATGGACAATGTCTGAGCTGATTAGGAATCCAAAGGCAATGAAAAGAGTACAAGAAGAGGTAAGAGGAGTTATCAAGGGAAAAGAGATGGTAGAAGAGATTGACCTTTCGAGACTCTTGTACCTCAAGTCAGTTGTGAAGGAGGCATTGAGACTCCATCCACCAGCTCCATTACTTGTGCCAAGAGAAACTACAGAGAGTTGCACGATCAAAGGGTTTGAAATCCCAGCCAAAACAAGGGTGCTTGTTAATGCAAAATCAATAGCAATGGATCCAACTTGTTGGGAGAATCCATATGAGTTCTTACCAGAGAGGTTCCTGGATAGTCCAATAGATTTTAAAGGACAACACTTCGAGATGTTACCATTTGGGGTTGGTCGAAGGGGTTGTCCTGGATTGAACTTTGCCATGACACTTGTTGAGTTAGCACTTGCAAATCTTCTGTTTCATTTTGACTGGGAACTGCCTCTTGGACTTGGAATACAAGACTTGGATATGGAAGAAGCAATTGGCATTACCATGCATAAGAAAACCCATCTCTGGCTGAAAGCTACTCCTGTTCAAGAGTAGTGCTACTCTTTTGTTTATTTTAATATAGCTGGGATGTTTATCTCTTACCTTTGCATTAGTCGAATCTTTTTTCTTTACTAAAATAAATAAATAAGAGATGATAGAAAAAAATAAAAGATGTTAGATGAAGTGTTTAAAATAACAAAAAATGATTAATGTACTATTTATTTTTCTAAAATTGGATCATGCATTGCCTTTTAAGAAATAAAGAAAGAGAATTAATGCTTTTAGTACGTTCTTTTACCAGTAACATTGTTTTGAATGCATCATTTATTTATTGAAATAAAAAATTATATAAAAAGTTTTGTATAATCATTATATCATAACTTATTATATATAATAAATCATATATGTTAATTTTTAAAATAATTATTTTAAAATAATTCAAATAATAATTTATGATTGAATCACAGTTCATAAACATTAATATTTTATTCATTATAGATTAAAACTTAACAAAATTTTTATGAATCTCGCCTAATTTAACGAGTACTGCTAATAATTTTATAGTGTTTAGTTTTTCATAAATTTTAAGCAACTGTAAAAAGATATGTTAAAAGTGTATATTGTAGAACGAGAAATTATTGCATGCTTTGTAAACATTACATAGGGCCTTAGGGCCTGATTGGGTAAGCTTCTCTAGAAGTATTTCTAGAAGAAGAAAATAAAAGCAAAAAGATGAGATGAACTTCTTCATAAATAAAAATAAACTTTCCATTAGCTAATTTGTAGAAGCTCACCAATGTAGCTTCTCTAAAAGATGAGATAACATCTACAAATTAGCTAATGGAGAGCTTATTTTTACTTATAAAAAAGCTCATTTCATTTTTTTCTTCTTATTTTTTTCTTCTAGAAGTGTTTCTAGAAAAGTTAATATCTAAACAGGTGCATAATCTCAGACTTTGCTGGACTTGAGTTTCACCTCGACCTTAATCAAATTTAAAAAGTTAAATTAGTTTTGTCTATTAAATTGTGACGGACTTTTTTGTAAAACTTGACTCTTGATTTATGAAAAAATTTAGCCGACTGACGTACATCTGTTGAAATGTCTGCATAATTTCTAATTATTCTCTTGAATTAACACTACGTAATTATCCCTCTGATAAAAGTTGATACAAGGCTGTTCCATATGAATATAATTGTCGTCCCAAACTCTCGGTGTTAACCAACCAGAAAAAAAAAATGTGAAGTCCAAATTCAATTATCCAATCCCTTAATTTTATGAGTTTTTGATATAAGAATTAATATTAGCTTCTGCTTTTGCAATAGGTAGTTGTAAAAAATTATTAAAATGAAATATATGTATATAAAATCAAAACTTTAATCAGGTTAGGCCGTCTAGCCTAGTTTTATCTCTAGTATAGATTAATCTTTATGTTACACTCAATTGAGATTTTAAATTTACAAGAAAGAGCTGATAAAACTTAATTATATATATACTATGTATCTAGAAATTGGTTAAGACCATATATAATAGTTGTAACCTACATAATATATAATTTATCGTGTTAAAAAGTGTGTCGTTATAATTCTTTAATTAATATTGATGATTTTTTTAATGTTACATTTTTTTAATTCGTTATAATCTACAAATTATTAAAGGTCGATTATTTTATTATAACTTTTGAAAGTTAAAATAAACATTACTGAATAATATCACGAACTAAAAAAAACGTCATTTTTAAAAACTAAAATAATTTTGTTATAATTTTAAAAGCTGAAAAAAATATTTTTAAAATATAGAGCACAAGATGTACCATTTAACAACTAACATAGTTACCAACTGATAGAGTTGCTGTCACACAGCAGCACCACATATTGTTGATGACTCTTCTGAGAGGTCAGGAGCAGAGCATGAAGATGTGGTCGATGTGCTTCTTCAAGTTCAGAAGGATCCAAACCCAGCAATTGCCATCACTATTGACCAAGTCAAGGGTGTACTGGTCAGCAATATACTTATAACTATGAATTATTAAGTCTTTTTTTTTTTTTTTTTTTTTGCTTTAGTCGTAGGTATCTCTTTAATATATAGGTGGGTAATCTGGATGTATGTATGAGCATTAACACCACACTTTAGGAAAGAAACTGTGAAAGGAAAGAATAGAGAAGATTTTTTTTTATATAAAAAAAGTGAGATGATTTTTAGATACAGGAGAAAATAAAATAAAAAAGATTAAAAAAATCGTTTATCTTGTTTAAATTATATAGAAAAAATGCATATAAGATAACAAATGTCTCTAATAAAAAAGTATATAAAATAAAGATAATTTAATATTAAAAAATGATTTCTGAATATCTCTAATTTATATGACGCCTACTCAGAGAAAAAGAGGAAAAGATATATGACAGTTGGTATATATGATCGATGTGATTAAAATATAAAGATAATAAAGTGTTTGAAATAATAAAAAAAAAAACTACGTACTATCATAGTATCATTACTCTTTAGTCTTTATCATTATATGAAACCAACTTTATTTCCTCTTTTAGTATAAAATGGACGTATAAAGAAAGTGTCGGGTCCTTAATTCCTTGCTTTTTTATGATACGTACCTTCCTCCATGAGATAAGATACAATCCAACTATAGCAACTAAATATTTCATGATCCTTTTTGTCATCTGTATTACGTCCTTAACTTGCTGTATATATGGAACCACAATAGAAAAAATAACTCCCTTTGTCACTTTAATATTCATCCAACCACATATATTTTTAATTTTAATAATTTAACATTTTACTTAGATGTATGTTGTGTGTATGTGTATTTGAGCAGTTACTTTCATAACTGAACCCCGCACAACAGATATATTTATTTATAACATAAGGTTATTTCCTTAAAAAGTAAAGAAAAAAAAATTAAGAGATCAATCAATTAATCAATCGTATTACACACTTTCCTTACACTATATTTGTTTGAGGGTAAAATATAGAAGAAATTCGAGCAGAGAAAAATAGGAGATAAATATCAGATTTCTACATACTATTTGAATGAACCTAGAATCCTCAATCTTTTATATCGTGAACAATGACAACAACAGCATTTAAACCTAGAATCGTGTACAAATTGTCCAAACATTTTACCAATTAACATACTCTAGTAAGAAATATAAGATTGATAGATTTGGGAAGAGTGAAGGGAGAAAAGAAGGAGATAAGTCACTGGTTAGAATTTTCCAATTAATATTTTTAACAAAATTAATAAATTAAATTTAATCGATTTAAAAAATAACAGTCTCCAGTGGGTTTTCTTTAGGACTAAATTGTTTTCACTTTGATTTATTATTATAAAAAAAATCAAAATTCTATATTTTTATTTATACTATATAATAATTTTCAACCTATATAATGTCAAGTAAAATTCCTCCCCTCTTCTCAATTCTAATATTTTGTAGCCACATTAACCCGATCAATGACACTCATGGCTTATGATAGTGAGACCTTACACAAGAGAATTGGTGATGCTCCTTTTATGAAAATATTTGGTTTTGCATACTATGGCTGGTATTAGTTTGTCTTGTTTTAATCATTCAGCTTCAATAATTGAGAAATTGTTTGTCATATTGTTAACATCCTTATTTTTTCGATTGTCAAAAAATACTTTTCTATAAAATATTAAAAATTAGTCATTTAATAAATTATTTTGGCTAATTGTCAAAACATAATCTTTTAACTAATTGTATGGAGATAGAAAAAATGAAAATTTAAAAAATATTAAGACAATATTAAAACATAATTTTTTTCTTATAATAAAAGATATCAACGATAAAAATTGAAGATACAAGTCATCAAGAATGAAGATCAAAGACGAAATCCATCGACGATGGTGAAAATAATGACTAAAAGTTAATGGAAGTTATTTGGGAAGTTATCAATATTAGGAATTATTATCTATAAATACTAGTTTGTATTATTGTAATAAGGATTGTAACATATAACATCATCATATCCTCTTAAGTCCACGCGACGCTCCTAAGTTCATGCAACGTTTACGAGTTATGATAATGTTTTCAACCATCATTTCAATTCCAGCATTTTATTCTTTTCATTAAATAATTTTATTTGTTTTCATTTACCTTTATTGCATAGCTTCTTCTCATTCATTTCTCTTTTTTATATTACTTTTTTCTTTCGATAACATTTTCTCTTACTTAATGGGTATCCATAGTTTGTTTGATTGCACTTGTAATCATATATTTTAAATCGAATTAAACATAAAATTTTAACATATAGACCCATGACGAATGTCTACTAGGAGAATAAAAGACCTCAAAAAAAGAATTATTCATTTCCTCAATTATATCTATAGGTTTATGTTTGTTAGCGAAAACAAATACAAATTTCACGGTTAACACATATGGAAAATGTCATGTGAAGATGGATCTATCGATATTTCCAATTAAATATTTTTGTTTGTGTAAAGGTGCTACAAAAAAAATAGCTATTCCCTTTCTTTACTCAAAAAGGGCTTATTCCAAGTTCCACCAAACAAATTTTTATTAATTTGAAACATTTTTTTAATATAAGAAAAAATATATTTCAATTTCAATTATTTCTATAAGATAAAATCTATATAAATTTTATCTTATCTTATTTAGATTTTATTCTATAGAAATAATTGAAAAATACATTAAATTATGTGTTTGCGTATCAAATATTTTCTTTTCATATCGATTGATATTTTTCTAGCCATTAATGTATTTAAGACAGAAACTTTCAATTACAGTTTTTTCTTTTTATTAAAAGGCACCAAACCTTGCTTACTCAACTTGTTGCCAAAGAAGAAGAATGTGTCGCAGCCATTACAAGTCTTACTAAGCTTCACTCCCATGCACCAAAGCTTTGTAATGCAGGTTTCTCTGAGGAAGAAACCTGTCCAACCAACCAAAATGCATAAACCTATCGTTTTTGTCCATAGAACCAGCTTTACCAAATTTTAAACACCCAACGTTGCATACAGCAGACTCCAGATAAAATTTTCCTTTTTTTAAGGCAATGGACGAATGTTTTGTAAGGTTAGGTATTAAAAATGGAAAGAAAAAAATGACAAGGACTAAAAATAAAAAGGAGCTAAATTACAGGGACTCAAGCCTTTATTGCTTTATTGTATTATATATCTGCAGGCCAGATTCTAACTGAAATTAAGCCATACAGCTGAATGAGATCAGCAATCATGCATCTGCAAAGAAATGATACTTTTGGATGTTCTTGACTATCAACCGAACTGCTGAAATTGTGGTTGCAATTGTGAGCAGAAAAGAAAAAACGATGTTGAACCAGTGCCACGCCTTCTTCTCTATTCTAGCTGTTCTTCCCTTAACCTAACATTGAAGCAAAATTAAGTCAAATAATAATGATATGTGTGTCCAAATTTGACTAACTCTAATTGGGTTGATTAATTCGTCAGTTAAAGCTTCGTTTTCTGTAGTGTAATTACAAAATAACCTTGATGAAGACCATGCTAGGGAACATGAAGGTCAGAGGAACGAGTGAAAATGAGCCAAGAAAGTTTACAAAGTCACCCATAAAAGGAAATGCTGCAGCAATGAATGTGTTCCCTGTAAAGAAAAACGCACGTAGGAGAAATAAGCGTTTCAAGTTCTCCCCTGAGTGCATGGGCTTGTCAATTTCTAGGAATTTAGTGTCCAAAGCCTCATGAATTGGTGCTACAAACATCTGCAATTTTTAACATAAAAAAAATAAAAAAGACACCTTTCAATATGTTAGATATTTTATTTTTCCTTATCATACTCAAATTCAATTAATCATCTAAAAACTGCATATTCTTTTGACATAAAGCAATTAAAGCATCTTTAGTGATAGATCTTAAGTAAAGATCTTGAGTTCAAGATCTCCCAATAAAAGAAGTGGAGGGATCTCCAACATGGAGAATGGGTTCTTTACAAGATCCCTCAAGATCTGCACATTGTTGAAAAAAGAATAAATTTTCTCTCTCTTTCTCTCTCTCTAAGATCTCAAAATGAGATTTATCATTAAAGGAAAAAATTAGAGAGATCTTGAGAGATCTTTAATCCTATATGATACTATAGAATCTATCAAAAAAATGATCTAAAATCTCAATTTAAGATCTATCACTAAAGATGTTCTTAACCACCTATACTAAAATATCTTACATGTATCTTACATGTTGGGAGACAATGGACTACAAAAAGACAATAGCATTGATGAGGACATTAATCCATCTTACATGTTGGGAGACAATGGACTGCAAAAAGACAATAGCATTGATGAGGACACTAATCCATTTGGGACCACTTAAGTTTTCTGGAAGGTATGCCGACACCATTGTTCCATAAGCCCAATATCCGATTACGGTAACACCATAATAGAACAGAACTCCCACTGTATATTGCAAATACAGGGCCTTCCTCATGTTTTTCACTGCTGGCTTACGTAGCGTGGACTACATTCAAATTGCAAAAGACAACTTCACATAATCAAATTATTATTTATAATATGTACGTAATACAAATAGCAAATCCAATGTTTCTATTTTATATATTTACTTGGATAGTGATTTTTTTTTATCGAGTAGATTTTACAACAACTCACGCATCCTATTTAACAAATTGACTAAGTTATATCCTGTTAAAGAGTGATTCAAAAAATAATTGTAAAACCATATAGTATGTTAAAAAAACACTTAATAATTATGGTTTAAGCAATTAAGAGTGTGATTGACAAAGTATTTCAGGTAATTTCTAGTTTATTTTATTAGTTTAAAAAATATTTAATTACTTGATAAACAAACAATTTTTAATAATTTTATTTAAAGTAACATTTTTTAAAATTCCAATAATAGAAGAATGGACTATTGCTCATGGGCTTACTACTTTGAAAAGAGAGCATGGGACTAGACTAGGAAAATCTCAATCTACTTCAATAGGAGTCATTTCACCATCTAAAAGAATAGCTTCTTATATTTATTCTTTTTTATTTTTGAATATTTATAAGATTTTCTTTTTAATCTTTCTTATTTAAGGCAACATTTTATTATTTATTTTTATGTAATTTTACATTTTTTAATTACTTCAATTAATAATTTTATCAAATATTTGTGATCCAATAGGTTAATTTTTCCGTCTTCAACCATCAAATAATTTTTCACTCCCAACTAGTTTGTTAGTTTGTCAAAAATGACCTAAAAATATTTAACATGATGTATTGATTGGGCTTAAATTTAATCTGTATAATGATCTCCCAAAGCCGAATAATAGCTCAGCCCAAATTCGTAAATGTTAAGGTACGGAAGTCAACGCTAACAAAAATTAATATACATACTCATGAAACATGTTACATTTCAACTAGAAATAAAATTATCCTGATACTATAGTAAAATAGGATATTATTGATCACGAGAAGTCTTGAGCCATGTGCTAGCACAATTAATTTGTATAAGGAAAATAAAAAAAATAGAAATATGACCTGAATCTCGGGTAGCAAGCCACTGGTGTTGGTAACAATGATCGCGGAGATGGCACCAAAAGCATTGAAAACCTTGCTCACTTCACTTCCGCTAATATCGTAATCCCTTTTCGAATTTGATTTTCCTTCCAACCACAAATAATAGTTGGGGCAAGTTAATTGAAGAGAACAATTAATATACCAACTCAGCAAAAAAAAAAAATCAATATATATAATTACCATCTTTAACTAAAACAATTAGAAGAAATATTATATATGTGAAAGTGAGCACCGCAGAAGCTCCAAGCCAATTTCTCATCGCAGATATTGTTGGGAAGAAGAAGGAATAAAAGAAGTAAGCAGCTCCTGTGATGACTATGTAGTATTGGAGCCTCAGGGGAGAATCACCAAATTCTGAGTTTATTGCCTGCAGTAAATTAATAACCACTTTCTCTGTAATAAACTCAATTAGTGGACGTATTTCATTTTTATGAATTGTCATTTTATATATTTTTTCAGCAGTTAACTAATTGAAAATTATTTTAAATACTACTATAACTTTTAAAGTAATTATTACATAAATCTGAAAATTTTATCTCGATAATTTTCTATTGGAATTGGATGATAGTGAAAATCTTTTACATCATTTGTCCTTTCTAAATAAACTGCATTTATAACATAAACTTTACCTTAAGTGCCTTGCCTCCTAGGAGGATGAAACCCATATTTCCAAGAAGAAGGGTAAAAAACTGGAAAACCCAGGTGAGGTGGTACATACTCTTGCCTTGTGAAAATAAGGAATATTTTAGTTAAAATTTAATTAACGAATTATAAAACTGTCACTGCAAAGGCACTCATATCATATCATGCAAAGAATGAAAAATTCACCGTAAACATATCCCATAAGATCTCTGTATCTAATGAATCTGCGGTCATCAATGAAATGAAATGCTGCCAAGAGCCAGTTTGCATAGGCAGTGTAGAATCCCACAACTATAAGGCATATTATACCCCAAGTCCAACCCAATGGCCACAAACACAGATTAGAAAAACTTAATATCCACCCGCAATTGAAGCTTGTCACCAGCATCAACCCTACTTGTTGCCACGAATCTGCCAATTGTAATCAACAATTTCATCATGAAAATTGGAGAATCTCATTTCTCAATTGTCAAGGAAATTGCATATCTTTATTGTGGATGAATCATTTTTATTTTACAATGATAGCAAAAAGAATCAAATTTAAGTTTTCATGCATCTACTATAATCTTTCATCACTAGCCCGATTCTAATAGGTTAGTGGACCAATATTCATATGCAGAGACTAGACAATTTTATAAATTTAAACACCCCCAAAGAATTTATAAAAGATAAAAATAGAAGAATTAAAACAGAATTTAGCATGGTATAGAATATATATATATATATATATATATATATATATATATAGATGAAGTATTCCTTTCAAAAAAAGAGTGTATATATATGAATTATTAGTGTACTACCTCGGTCAATGGTATGAGCAGAAGTGAGACCATAATCATCATTTTGGGTACCCTTTTCTTGACCTTGTTCGAGGTTCAGAGTGAGAGGCTTTCCCTTGCTGGCTCTTCCTTCAACATCCATGGCGAATTCTAAATCTGTGGAAAAGAACAAGTTTTTGCTCCTTAAATGATCACAACGGTTTTAGCATGGAATATTCAGGCTGAAATAAATATGACCATTGACCACTTGAGAGAATTCATTGATCAAAGGAAGGGAAATGATTTGCATTATGCTACATTACAAAAAGATTTTCTAAAAATTGTTTTTTTAACGAAAGAGAGACCCGTTTATTTGAAAAACTGGCGCACTGACGTAGAGTGGGCATTTTATTTATTAAGATATACCTAAATGATAAATGATTTCTAGGGCATCTCCAATACAAGTATCTTTAATGGGTTTTTTAAACAATTTTTTGTGGTATTCGCATTAAATTTTTTTTTTGTTCTTATAATGTCTTATTACTCTTAACAAATTCATCCAATATTCTCCTCCAACGCAAGAAATCGCAAGAAAATACAAAAAATTCAAAAAAAATCTACATATTTATATTTTTTTAAATAAAACTTAATATTTTTCAGTTTTTATAAATATAAATTTTACATAATAATAATTAATTAAACACAATAACATCGAAATAAATAAAAAATATAAATCTCAAAAAAAATATTAGATAAATTATTATTATTGTTATTTTTAATTCCGAAACCTTTCCAAATATGCTCAACTAAATTTGTTTGGAGTTGAAAATAAATGACAATTTGAGAATTAAAAAAACAAGAAATTGGTGTTAAATAATGATCAAATCACGTGTTACAGGAAAACAAAATTTAATAGGATATATTTTATATTTATTTAACAATGTTATTTGTTTTTATATTAATATAAGATAATTAATTATATATTTGATCACATATTCAGTAAATTCTTATCAGATAAGAATTTCATAACAAATCAAAATATATACATTAAAATCAACTACTTCGATAATATAAATATAATAAGAAATATATAATAATAATTTTTCTTTTAGGTTTTAATATATTTTTGGTCTTTATAAAATATTTTTCTTTGATTTTTTTCTCTGAAGTTTGAAATAATTATTTTCGTTCCCTAACACATTTATTTTAACGTAGATAAATAACATTTACTTTAGTGAACTAAATCTTCAGCTAAAAAAAAAAAAAATCTAAATCTTCAGAAAAAAATAGAAGTGATCTAATTTTTTTTAGAGATATTAAATACCGATATGGTACCATGGACATAATAGGTAATACTTATAATACTTGGAACGATCACTTGATTTTAGTTAAACATATAAGTAGTTAATGACTATCACATTTTTTTTTAATTACTTCCATAAATAACTACTATTATTACTACATAAAAATACTTATTTATTTAAGTTTTAGATAAAAATCGCGAACAATGGCAGGATACTTATACCCCGATAAAATTAGCACAAGTAGCTTCAAATAGACACTAGCGAACGATGTGGTGTTACACTGTTACTGGTGTAAGCATAAGCATTGTACTCGAGACGAGTATGACGAAGAAAATGATACTCAGATCAGGTATTCATGTCAGTCAAGTTTCATACTAACTTGACTTCAGCTTTTACTGCGAGATTTCCACCGCAAAAGAAGCTTTCACAATGAGATATGCATCATTATTAAAAGCCAATACAAATAAGAACTGATACTAGTATGATTCATCACAGAAAAATTTACATGCGGATTCTTTCGAAGTAGAATTAGTTTATGGTAAAAAAAGATAATCACGTAGAACTTTTAATAAATGAGTCTATGTCGTTCTTATCCGAGCTCAGACTAAGTTTTACAACTGTCACTACTACTTACTACGACCAAACCCACTTTAGAATCTTCGAAAAGATTTGAAAAGTTGCTCGTTTACGATTGGATTAAGCAATAGCCAAATTGTCGATCCACGTCATCTACGCTCAAAGTTCTACGACATGCGGGAAAATTCCAACTGCGTATTCCCATAATTCCCGTTGGGCAGACGGCATTGCATAAATATAAATTCATATAAGAAAATAAGGCTATAGGCTATCTTAGTAAGAATATTTTATAAGACGTATGAAACACAACACTTTATTCATTTATTTATTTTTGTCAGCAAAGTTGATATATATATATTACCTGAAAAGCGTTTAAGAGATACCTATTAAATATTATAAGACTTTATTTATTATACACACTCAACCTTTCTCAATTACTTAAATAAATTTTTAATAAACAAGACTTTTTAAAATAATGTTTTACAAATAAATAAAGGTATTTTCATTTAATTTCAAATACATAATGATCTTCTTAGTTATTTACTTAAAAAAAATACTCTAAAAAAATATTTGTTAAATTTAGAAGTATACAACGAATGTATATAAAGTCTGACAAAATCAATAAACAGTTCATAGGATCTCCTATCTGACATAAAGTATTCTCTGAGTCTACCTCTCCTCCTAAATTTTTCTTACCAAAAACAATAATCTATAAACAGTTCAAAAAAAACTCTAAAAATACTATTTTTAAAAACTATTTTCTTTAATTTTATTTCTATTTAATATAACAAAATATTCATTAACAATTATACTATATGTTATTCTCTTTAATTTATTTATATTCATGATTTTTTAAATTAAAAATATATCAAACAATACACAAAAAGCATATTAATATGTATATTTTTATTTACAACACTTGAATTCAAAATCTTAATTAAAACAAAATCAAAATCTCTAGCACACTTAAACTATAGGAAATATTACTAAGAAATTTAATTTAATTGATCAAGTACGGTGTAAGTGTATCAATCTTATAAATTCTTTTATATTCTGTAAACTTACCATTTCGATGAAAAAATTAAATATTTTGATGATGCGTGTTATTTTGTCATATTTTATTGTCTTGTATATATGTCCATACTTAACAAATTATTCGACGTGTCGTATAATATTTTTTTGGCAATTCATATATTTGTAATATATTGTATTTTCTTAAGCTACGTTTGGTAGGGAAAAGACTTTTCATGACCGAAAATATTATGATTCCTGATAATCAAGTTTCTTAGTAACAAGTAAAATTTGTTTGATTGACATCCATAACATAATATTTAGATAAGTTTGATAGGAATCGAAAATTACATAATATTTTTGTCATTTATTTACAATAACAGTAAGAGTAATATAATATTTTTCTTATGCTAAAAGAAAAATTACTTTCAGGATGAAAAATTTTTCATAAAAAAACTTGTTAAAAAACATTCATAGAAATTATTGTTTTCCACAAATCTTATTTTTTAACACATATACCAAACATTAGAAACTAACATTTTCAATCTAAAATTCTCTGAAAACTCAAAACTTCTCGCCTACCAAACACCTCCTAATAGGGTATTTGATAGAGGAAAAGTTTTTTCATTACTAAGAATCAAGTTTTTTGGAATGAATAAAATTTATTTGTATGGTCATTGAAATCTTAAAATAAGTTTCTTAAGAATCAAAGTGTTACCAAATATTTTTACAACATTAAATAATTTAATAGAAAGTAAGGTGATATTTTTATTCTAGTAAAAGAAAAATTACTCAAGAAAGTAATATTCCCACCATCCCATGGGAAAGTTTTCCAAGGAAACTGATTAAAAAATATTCCCAAAAAGCATCCTTTCTAGTAATGTCATATTTTAAAATTGATACCAAACATGAAAACTAAGATTCCTATAAGACTTAAAATTTCTCCACTATCAAACACCTCCCAAGAGTGATATTATGATATCGATAGATCTAATGATAGACAATCATATAAAAGAATACGTGTGTGTGTGTGTGTGTGTGTGACATTTTACTATATTTCACTAATTATTATTATTGTTGTGTAATTATTTTTACTAATTTTTGTTAAAAAGTAAATATACATAAATTGAAATAATAATTTCTCTTTCATTCAGTCCCCTCCTCCATTTTCTTTCATATACTTTTCCTCAACTTGAGGTTCTTATATATATAAAAGTAGTTCAACAACCTCCTAATAATACAGAATAATAATAAACTGATATAATCTTAACTCTTATTTAAATATAATAATAAAAACTGTAACAATCTAACAAATTCTAATAATAGTTTGAAATTTAAATTACACAATTCAACAATTTTTTTACCTTAAATTCTTTATTTTTATATAATGAAAAATGTATAGATTTTCATACGACTATCTTGTAGTTGTTGCTCTTCTAGGATTGGTCCAAATGCAAGAAATATGCATGAGGTGTTGATGCCTTGTGTTTTATGTACCAATTAGGTGGATATATGACCTTCAACAAGTACAAATTTTTACATCATTTTGTGTCACAAGTTTCTTGTTGTAAAAAAAAATTCTTGTGTTAATGTTTTTTGCAAACACTGAGTGTATAAGCATTTTTCGACTATCAACCCTCACAAGACAGATAAAACATATATTCAACACATAGTCATGTCCCTTGTAAATGGAGGCATTTAAGGGGATATTGACATTCCAAAACCATGAGGGATCCTATACTTTCTTTAACAACATCATTTGGACGTCATTTGAGGATCACAAAGAGGTTCATATACTTTTAGGAGATGTTGTACTTCTTTGGCTTCCTTCAACTTGACATCTACTTTCACACTTATCTACTCGAGAAGGTGTTATGCTAGTTTAGTCATGTCCAAGGGATTCCTCGATCTCCTTGTCAGATTACAAGGCATGTCCCATTTGCTAAGGGGGTTAATAAGCAATATCATATTATATTGACCACAACATTGCTACTCTAATTCGAGGACTATTTGTGTCCCATGGGCATGCCTTGACGATTATTTAGAGTGGTTTCGCACCATCTCTCATCCATATATCACAACCCTAGCACAAGTACATCCTTGTAGAGGCCTTCTGAGTATGGCTATGAAAGCATCCTATTGTGGGCAACTAGGCAGACCCTCAACATGACTATCATGCAAGGATCTATCTCTCCTCTATATATAGTATATTTTTGATATTTCCTATTTATTTGTAGAAATTACACAATAGAACACAAGTTTTTTGTGGTGTCGTGAGAGGTTTACTTCTCTTTACTCATTTAATGTCAAACACATTTTGAGTTTAATAAGTGGATTTTGGTGTTTAATTTCAGTTTTTATACACTTTAAATTTACTTTTGTAGTGTTGTGAGAGTGTCAAATGTTAAGAGTTAAGAATACTTTTCTAATAAAAGATTTTTTTTGTCATAAAAAACATTTATAAAAAGGTAGGGAGTTTGGAGAGTACCAACGTCCTCGATTAGTGAACGAGAATTGCTATTGACACCATCACTTTTGTTATTGGCACTACCGACGTGGATGCCTTTTAACAGTATCCTTAAAATGTTGTTTTTGACAAAAATACAATGAAATCATGATTTTGTTGTCTATATAAAAAAAGCACAACAAACACATGATTCTGTTGTACAAGTATACAACAAAATCACATTTCCATTGTGTAATGTTTTTCACCTCCCATGTAGGCATGATTTTGTTGTGCAATTCTTTTTACCCACAAATAACTTAACGAAATCATGATTCCGTTGTGGATTTTTCTCACCCCTAAATAAAACAATAGAATCATGATTTTGTTATATATTTTTTGTCCCAAATAGCTCAACAAAATCATGTTTCCTGTAAAAATACACAATGGAAACATGATTCAGTTTTGTATTTTTTATGAATACACAACAAAAACATGATTCACTTGAGTTGTTTGGGGAGGAAAAAATACACAATACAATCATGATTCCATCGTGTTGTTTGAGGATAAAAAAATACACAAGAATCATGATTCCATTGTACTACTTGGTGGTGAAAAAAAATACATTGAAATCATGATTCTATTGTGTTATTTTTATAAATTTTTTAATTAATTTTAAATACAAGTTTCCTTTTTAAATAAATCAAATTAATTGTAATATAGTTTATCAGTTTTAATAATAATCAACATTTTTTAATTAAAATTAAATTAATTAATTAGAAGTTATCATTTATAAATGTAATCAAATTAATTATTATATAATTATCTTTATTAACCGTAGTCAAATTAATTTATGATATTAATTTGTATGATAATTAATTTGATTAGGCGAAGAAATGGTGGGGTTTTATGATGGAGAAGTAAGAGAGGAAGATAGAAACTTAGTGAAAGAGTTTCGAAGCCCACGCTGAAAATAAAACCCAAGGAGAAGCAGTACAATAAAACATACTAGTAGTAAACTTTCTCTCTTTGACCAAAAAAAAATCTGGGTTATTGTTTATTTTGATTGTACGTGCGTGCCACCAAAACCCTCCACTTGTTTGTTACGTTTATTTTGATTATAACCCTTATCCTCTTCTCAATCTCTGCTGTGTAGTGAAACTCTGATGTCCTAAAAAGAACTCTTATCTATGCCTACGTCTCTGTCTCTCACAACCGTGCCTGCGTTCAAGTCTCTCACAATGGCGGAATCGTGCCTCCTATCTCTCCCTTCCCTCTTCTACGCCAAAAACAAAACCCTTTCTCTCTCAATTCCCACTAAGCCCCTCAACCTGCAACTCCCATGCTCAAACTATTCGCTTTTTCCCCTCACCACCAAGACAACGCGCCACTCTTCTCTCCTCACATTCGTGGCCCAGACATCGGATTGGGCTAAGGAAGGGGAGGAGGAAGAAGCCCCGTGGGAGAACCAAGGCGACACTGCGTGGGGAACTGAAGAAGGTGGCGATGATATAGAAGACGGCGGCGAAGGGGGTTTCGCTCAAGAAGAAGCTGAAGAAGTTAAGATCTTCGTTGGGAACTTGCCTTTCGACGTAGACAGCGAGAAATTGGCCTCGCTTTTCGAACAGGCTGGCACCGTTGAGGTTGCTGAGGTGAGTCACTGCTTAGTTTTAATAATGGTGTTTTGTTTGAGGTTTCGATGTTTGGTGTTAAATAATGTTGCTGTCGTTGTTTCAGGTTATATATAATAGAGCCACTGACCGGAGTCGCGGGTTCGGATTTGTTACCATGAGTACAATCGAAGAGCTTGAGAAGGCTGTCCAGATGTTCAGTGGTTATGTAAGTTGTTATGTTAGTTTATATTTTGTGCTTTGTGACTTCGGTGAGAATGGTTATTGTTATTGTCTAATGTTCTAGTGGAAAACTGTGTTTGGATTTGAATTTTTGATGGTGACTCAGTGGAATTGTGGAATGGAATAAAGTTGTTATTGTTCTGTTGTTTGGATAATTATGTGACATGCTTGACAGATTGTTGTGCTCCTTAAATATGTGGTTTCAAGGATATGATTTTCAAGTCAATGTGTATGGAATATCAAATGGATTTCAGTAACTCGATAGATTAGTTTCTGACTCTTGGCCGGAAGATACCCTAGGTTAACAAAAAATAGCTAAGTATGAAATGCCTTATATAGTGGTAAATGGCCAGGCACAAATAGCTCCAGAACAATTCTAATTCTCAATGTTAAAATCCCTGTAAATGAATGTGTCCAGGGTTGTCAAATTATTGATCCTAAATTGATTTACGTTACTAACTCCCCCCCTCCCCTCCATTCTCCCTAACTGAAAGAAACATAGGGACAAACTATGTTGATAGACTGTGTAGACCAGAAGGGGAAAGTATTATTAGTATATTTTCTTCTCTTTGATTATCTTCAAAGTAGTTAACCTAAGACATTATGATTTATGAGGTTGGTCTATGAGATTGCTTATGAGGCTCACTAAACATGCTGGCTGGTGTTGATGCTATGCCTTTCTTGTTCATTGTTCTAATGATGCTTTGCTTTCATCTCATTCACAATAAATTTCTTTGAGATTTAAATGGTGGCAAGGAATTAGTAAAAATGTTTAGACTGAAACTTGTAATAGATAGTTTTTACCCTGACATCTGAATATCTTCATACTGCAGAATCTACTCTACATACATCTCAAACCTGTAATCATAGACTTTTATTTTTAATGAATGAAATAAAACTGAATCTTTAGAATTTAATTTTGCTCTCATCAGACTTTGTATGAGTATGGAAACTTTTCTGCACATACAAAGATGTTTTGACTTAGCTGTTTTTCCCAGTTGAAATGTGTATTATGTGTGACATGCCCTTTACTGGATTAAGCATGCATATTAATGTTCTTCTCTTATTGTTTTTGTTGTGGTTTCTTGATTTTTTTTTTTTGGATCTTATCCATCTTTTCTGTGACAGGAACTAAATGGAAGAGTGTTGACTGTTAATAAGGCTGCTCCAAAAGGAGCACAGCCTGAACGCCCACCACGATCCTTTAGTTCTGGTTTAAGAGTCTATGTCGGCAACTTGCCATGGGATGTTGACAATTCTCGGCTGGAGCAAATTTTCAGTGAACATGGTAAGGTTGAGGATGCTCGGGTGGTCTATGACAGAGAGACTGGTCGATCACGTGGTTTTGGCTTTGTCACGATGTCCAGTGAGACTGATATGAATGATGCAATTGCTGCCCTTGATGGTCAGGTAACACACAAGTTCTTTATTACTTGATCATTGGTAATGGTAACATTACAAGGGCTACTTGTGTGGTTAATTCTTTGGGATGAAATTCTGATATGGTGGTTCTGATATTGCAGAGTTTGGATGGGAGGGCAATCAGGGTGAATGTTGCAGAGGAAAGGCCTAAACGTAGCTCCTTTTGAGTGGTAACTTGAGTGATCTTCCAAGTCCGGCTGATTGAGTTTCCTTTTAATGGCTAAGTATACAGTTGCGTTTTTTTTTTTTTTCTTTAATGTTTTTTGGGAACTGGTTTCAGATTAGATTTGCATGTTGTAATGTTATTAATTTTGTGTCCAGATGAAAATGATTAAAGTTACTATTCCTTTTCTAGGGATTTTGAAGAAACTCTCTTGATTTTTTTAACCATTTTGTTTGCTATTGTTGCACGAAAATATAGATATTGTCTTTTAGCTTAAATCTTCTGGTACATTATCTGGCTACTTAAATGGCACGGAAGTTCAAATGAACAAGTCTCCAAACTTTAAAAACCTGTGGGTTAAGTCTCTTCTATCTAAGTACTCATTTTTTTAAAGTTAGGAGATATTAATTCCTCATTATTTTATAGTTTGAAGACTAAATTCATTAATAAGAAAGTAGATAGACTTTGACCACGTTTAACTGAAAGTTTAGAGTTAAAAACACAATTTTCTTATAAAAACCAGTTTAAATTAGTTTTTTTAGTCCTTTAATTTATTTTTTTAAGTCAATTTGATCATTAGATTTTTTAAATCGATTCAATTTGATTTTTTAATCTAAATTATAACAAAATGCACATTTAAAAAAATAATTTTGAAAACTAGAAGATTAAATTCAACTAAAAAGAATTTATAGAATCAAGTTAAATCGATTTCTAAAAATTAGAGGATAAATTAAACTAAAAAATTTTAAAAAAATAAATAAAACTTAAATAATAAATTAGAAGATAAAAAATCTAATTTAATCTAAAAACTATTATTGTTATTAACGTTACCTGGTATAGTAGTATTGGAGTCGACAAGTAATTTGAGGTGATATCATCCATTGAAGTGGTTTGAACTGTATCACATGATCTCGTTACAGTATCTCCTACTATAGAAGGGCATGCCAATGATGCGTGTTAGTTCAAAAACTACACCTGCTGCAAAATCTTCAAAATCCACCTAATCCTCTAATTGAGAATTTCAAACGCTACTCTTTCAATTAATGACACGAGTTATTTTTAAGTTATCCATTTTAATTTTAAGTTTTGGTTCATTTTTACCTTAATAATTTATTTTCTCGTTGAGTTTGATACATAATTTACATTGTTTTAGCTTTTAGTTAAATTTTAAAAATAAAGGTGAAATAATGTTTTACTGATTAGCTCCATATAAAAACAATCTCAAGAAGATAATTATAAAATTGAACCGGGCTTGATCTTGATCTTTCGTCATGTCATCTATTAGCTTTCTTATTTGTAAGCTTTCAATTTTAATTTGTAAAAGAAATCGGCTACTGAGCATCTTTAGTGATAGATCTTAAGCAAAGATTTTGAGTTCAAGATCTGATTTTTATAAGATCTTTCAATAAAAGAAGCGGAGGTATCTCCAACATAGAGAATGGGTTCTTGTACAAGATTCCTCAAGATCTGTACATTGTTCAAAAAAGAATAAATTTTATCTCTCTTTTTCTTTCCCTGAGATCTCAAAATGAGATCTACCATTAAAGGAAAAAATTAAAGAGATCTTTAATCCTATGTGATATTATAAAATCCACTAAAAAGTAATCTAAAATTCCAATTTAAAATCTACCATTAAAGATGCTCTTATATGAGATAAGTGGAAATTTTGTCACGACTTATCTCCCTTTGCTTAGGGATCAGGATTCTCTTTTTGCCTATGCGGCATAATTTTTCTGGCGTTAAAATCTGGACCATTCATTATATTCTCTCTCTTCCTTAAATTAATTACCATGCAACAACTAATTTGCTGGATATTGATTGCACAAAAACTTGGTCCGAGAAGATCAGATTTTCGATAGACTCTCCACTAGAAATTGTATATAGTTGACCTAAAAATTATTGCTTTGATGTGTATCTCATAACAATAATCATCTCAGCAAGTGATTAAATAATAACAACAACTAATGATTATATACTGTAGTATAAATTTGTTTATAATTCTTAAGAAATTACAAATTATTATTAATATAATTTTTTAAGATAATTATGATTAAAGTCAACACCTCCATCACATATGATGATTTGTAATTAAATAAATAGTGTAAAATTATTTTTCATTCGTTCATAACAATTATCCTAAATTACCCCCTTAAGTCAAAGTTATAACTTAATTTGTCTTCGTTTTATCTTTTATCATAAAGAAAGTCTAAAAAATATTATTTCATGAAAAATTAAAGCCAATAATGATAATTTTAATTTTATTATTTCATTCTATTTTTTAAAATAATCACAAACCAACCTTTTACAATTGTCTAAATTATCATGGAAATAAAAATTGCAAATTATCCATCGGAATTCTTATCCACGACCTTTAAATCTTGAAATATATTTCCAACATACCACCTGGCTTCAACTGGTCAATAAGTGGTTGGGGAATTTAGGATGCCGCTGCTCCAACGTGAATGCCATCATAAGGAGCAAACTCGGGCCAACCTTACCTTCCGTCTGTCAACACAACAAGTATTTGAAATTATTGATCCACCAACTTGACATTGCAATTTGCAAATTATTTAACTGCTCAAGAAACATTAACATAGCCATGTAGTTATCACCACCACAGAGCAGAGGGAAGAGTTAAAGACCCTGTTTGGATACAAGTTAAAAGTGCTTTTGAGAGTTTATTTACTGAAAATATAGTACTTTTTTTAATAGGAAAGCTCCCAAAAGCACTTCTAACCTTATATCCAAACATGCTAAAAAAAGTAAATATGGACATTCACAATCCACAAATCTAGTATTGCCATAACATGAATGCTTCTGAATCAACTCTACTTTCATATTAAGTAGACTCAATCACTTCTAACAAATCCCAAATCCTGACAATCAGGTTATGATTTTCTCTTTAAGGAATCGTTAAAATTAAAATTATCCAATCCTTCATAGTTCATATCACACTAAGCATTTGACAATCATATCTGACAAATGAACTAGATTAAACTGTCACAATCAATTACACATCAAATTGAATTGTATTTTTGTTGTGCTAAAATTTTAGAGTTTCAATGTTTCAGATTGACAGAAATTATAGAAACGTACCACCAACATGTACAGAAAGGGAACCATCTTTCAATGGTTGAGCTGCAGCACTTTTTTAATATTCTCAATTGAAAAAGAACCCAATTCAGGAATATGTTCCACACCAATAGCACGGCCTTCGGGTCCAACCATCAAGGCAAAGCATGCAGTCAGGTATCCCGTTCCTGCAAAGGGATCCAAAGTATGAATATTGTGCATCAAATGAAGATAATACAGAGAAAAATGCACTGAAGTTCCATTCCTGTTAAATCTGTGTATGGTACGTACAACATTTCCGCATTGAATTGGGATTATGCAAATCTATGAGAGAAACCTAATTGTCACAGTCAAGGTTTTTTACATTATAAAATCTTCACACCATTCTTCTATAACTCCATTAAGGAAATAAACCATACATTCTTTTCTACACACCCTAATTATTGTAACTGCTATCAACATTTTATCTAGTCTGTCTATGACTTGTAAACAACAAACACAATAGCAGTGGAATAAAATTCACTCCTAATAGCATGTACCATTTCTCTTTAATACATTACAATAGATTAGAAAAAAAGAAGTAATTACATATAACATTGGCTCTGGTAATAATTACAGAAGGCAGTTCATGGGCCATACCGGAGCCAACGTCAAGAACACACATTCCAGGTTGCAGATTCTTCTCCAGCAACTGAAGGCAGGTTGCATGCATATGAGGTGCAGAGATGGTGGCATTGTAGCCAATTGGCATAGGACTGTCCACATAAGGTTGGAGTCCGCCGCTGCTGGGTATAAACAAAGCTCTATCAATGGTTTCCATTGCTTCAGCTACCTTTCTATATGTGATTACTCCATAACGCTGCAAAATATCTACCATACCTTTTCTTTCATTGATGGCACTCCCAGACCAAAAAATGAAATGCTGTATTTTTTGCAAAAATATATTTAGTTTGGATTACTTTTTGTTTAAAATATTAGAGAAAGTAAGAAGACAAGTAAGTGCGTGTTTAGTTTCACATTGAGGATTGATTCCAAGTCTAGAATTGATTTTGCATAAATTTTAACATGTTTGGTTTTGTGTTGAAGAAGAATTAAGGATTGATTTTGTGTCTACAATTGATTTTGAGTTTAAGAGTAAATTTTGTGTGGGATTCAAACTTTTATATTAAGCTTTATTCTTAACTTGATTTTATAAAAAAACAAATCTAAACATAAAGTGCATTACTTCAAAATCAACTTCATCCAAAATAAATTTTGCCTACCCTCATTCCAACATGCACTAGGAAAACACAAACAAGTAACATCCCATTATTCCTTTTATCTGAACTTCACCCCTATGGTAACCAAGCAGAAACAATCAAAGGCAAAATTTATCGTATGAAAACAGAAACCTATAAAGTAATTAAGTATTGATACAGAAGCACCAATACTGAAAAATGTTAAAAAGGAATCCAGAATTATCAATTTGTGGCCGGCGAAGTGGTGTGGTTAGGCCTCTAGTTCATAAGTTATACCATCTCTTATAACTTCTAAACTGAAAGTCAGTCTTAATCATGTTATGACTTTTATTTTATTTTATTTAAATTTATGATTTTAAAGTAGTAGGAATCATTTTATTTTTTTATTTTTTATTGAATTCAATTTTTTAAAAAAATTATGATTTTAAAATTGTAGAAATTTTTTTATTTACGAATTTAAAGTCGTTAAATTTTTCTAATTTTTTTATAGAAATGGTAAATGAATTTACGAATTCTATTTTTTAGTTTCATATATATATTTTTTAATTTTTCTAGGATTAATTATATTTTTTTGTCATATTTTTTGAAAAATTGTAAATAATTTTTTAATTTAATTATTTAATATATAAATGTATTTTTAATTTTTAGTTTTATTTAATATTTTTATATAATTTTATTTAATATTTTTTAACATTATTTTACTTAATAAATTTTATATATAATTTTAAAAAAACTTAAAATGACTTTGAAGTCGTGAAAAAAATACTTAACGACTTTGAAGTTGCGAATGAAGAAAAAAATACAGCTTTGAAACCATGGAATAAAGAAAATAATGACTTTGAAATTGTGAAATGAAAAAAATTAATTCTATGATTTTAAAGTCAAAAATTCAAAAAAAAAAATTAATTGAAGTTGTAAAATATTTCATGAATTCACTTAAAAAAATATTCATATAACTTTAAAATTGTAAATTAAAAAAATTAACTGAAATTGTAAAATATTGTATGACTTCATATTAAAAAAATATAAAAAAATAAAAATAGTAACATCAGTTATAACTCTCATTAAAAATTATAATAAATCTTTTTTTAATAATAATTCAAAATAAATTTTTAAATAATAATTAAGGAAAAAATGAGCCGTTCCGTGTAATTGCCACCATCACATCTTTCTTTTTCGCACTTTCCTTCTCACGCTCGCTCTACAGTCTACACCCTATTGATTCGGGTCCGTGGGCTTATTTGTTCAGATTTAAAGATATTGGGCTTTGTATGATTTGGACTTTCTCACTCAACCTTTCTCTAGCGTCTATTTTCTGCATTCTCACTATTGTATCCAACACCTCCTATTGTATTTCATAATATTCATTTTGGAATATAAATTTACATTCCATGATAAACTTTCTAGAATGTAATGGAAGGTGCAAGATACAATACCCCCTTTCTCTTCTAGCTGTTGCATCCTGTACCCTTTCTGCAATGTTTTTTTCACATTTCGGATGGACCATTCCAGAAGTCAAAAAGTAAGTGCAAGAAGCATTTGGTCGTAATACATTTCTGTTAGTCATAATTTCTGTTTTCTTTTTTATTCGTTCATAGAGTATTTAGGTCTATTTCTTTAATAATTTACATTAATTTTAGTTTTTACTACGGCTTTTTGGTTTATTTTTTATTTTTTATTTAAAAAGAAATATTAACCCTTAGATAAGATGGGGGCTAACTGGGATTAAGTGGATGCAGGATATAAGAAGTCAGTAATATCTACACAGAATAGATGGGAGGGGGGGTTAGTAATGTACATCAATCTAGAATTGAGTTAGTAATATATCAACTGGAAGAAACAATGGATTTTTGTTTAGTTACTGGCTGACTCAATGACCGTTAATATATGCTGAATCAATATTTGCAATCTAGAATTGCTTTCTCTTCTAGACAATGGTTTAGTGTGCTTGTTGGTTCAAAATGTAAATGAACCAATATATAATTGTTTCCTTCATCGCAGAATGGTCAATTATCTGCCCCACAAATAAAAAATTAAAGAGCACTGTAATGATTTATGTCTAATTGAGTACAGAATCGGTGGCTTGCACTGTGACCACATATTATCATAAAAATCATTTGAGAATTACCATCGTCATAGATGAGCACGAGAAAATCTTAATTGATGTAGCCTTCATTAATGGAGCAGTACAAGACTACAAGTTAGAAAACAGTTGAGCAATAGAAAGAAACGAGTAAAGGTACTCCACAGTTATCACCCCAGCCCTTTTCTTTTTCAATGTCCCTTGAAAGAATTAGCTGCATCTGATATAGCTTCGGACCACCAACAAATCTTAATGACCTTTCTACTACATTGATGATGGGGGGAAGTAGAAGTTACATTTAAGTATTTCAAATTCTTTAGAAATCTAAAAGTAACTGAGGGAGAATAATCTCCAAAATGAGTAGGTTCTAGTTGACTAGTACCCTCTACTTCTGCAGTAGCAGCAGCACGTTGAACAGCCTCTGCATCAACAGAAAGGATTTTCATCAAGATGATAAAGATTATGTGCAAAGTTTTGCTCATGGCCAAGGAAGCACAAATGTTTTCTCTTTTAAGATGTATCAACCTGTGATAAAAATCCGGAGAAGTTCACTATTAAGCTTCAGAGCATTGGCATTAGCTGGATCAGAAAAGAATCAAAGATGGAGAAATGAGTAAAACATGCAAATGTTCAATTTGCAATACCAACACAACTATGGCATGACTTGATCACATAACCTCCAACAAATAAGAAATTTGTCAATAGAATGAAGATGGAAACATGACATAAATACCAGAAGTTGAACGATTCTTCTTGGATGTTCCAACGCCTAATTGTAACAGTAAAACCAATTTGCAGGTCATTGGCACACAATGCAACAGTTAACCCAGTCAGTTATATATTACAAAATTTACTACGAAGAACAAGTTAATTGTTTGAAATAGATTGATAGCCATCTTAAACTGAAGACAAATGTAGCAAAACCTAAATAGTGAATATAAGAAATTGAAAGGGAAACAATCAGGGCAAATTGCCCAATTCCCTTACCAAGCATTTGGAAAACAAAGGATTATATATGAATATCATATATTGTAAAAAATGATGCCCTCCATGTATTTCATGTTTGTTACACAGATCTCTCATCTATTAAGCCAGAACCATATGTTAATAAGGGAAATAGGCCATGGGATTAACCAAACTAAAAAATGACCTTATGTCACTTGACACTTGTGCCAATAAGAACATGGACAATAACACAGATAGAAACGTGAATGGCAAGGTTTCTACTTTCAAAAAAGCTTTAGAAACGAGGTATTAATTTTAAATCCAATGTTGTAAGCAGAACAGAATCCTAGTCATGAGCAGATCTATATCTTTTTGTTTTCTGCCTTATCCTGTTCCAATTCCAAAGATTGACAAGCACCAGTGAAGTAATTGTTGGAAATAACAGCGCAAAAACAATTCAAATGTTCCAAACTACCACAATTAAACATTTGGAATTTAGAAATTATATCATTGTCAAAAAACGAACACAAAAAAAAAGACATAAAGGCTCAACCAACGAGAAATAGAAACGAAATGAGAGAGGGGTTTGCGAAGAACCTCGGAGTCCGGAGCGTCGTTAGCTTCAACATTTTCGTGCTCTGGAAATGGAAACAGAAAAAAAAGTTAATGATTGGAGAAGGAGGAAGAATTAGGAGGGTAAGAGAGGGAAGTGTGAGACCAAGGGCTCGCAGTGTCCAAAAGCGCTTCAAAATGGAATGAATCAGATCCTGTGTACCCAATTTGAACGAAGAATAAGTCAGGTAGGTATTTAGAAAATCAAAATTGTGATGTAAAGAGAAGAGAGTGAGGAAAGGATTTTAGGGTTGTACACACTCGAAGGTGACTTCCTCCATCATACAGCAATACTTTATGTGCTCCGCCGATCACCGCCACAACCTTCGCCACCACACAGTTCGGTCACACTCGTTTGGAGGGAAAGGGAGAAGTTGGGTGCTAAATAAGAATATGGTTACTTTAGCATGTTTGGATTGGGCTATATTTTTGGGTTTTTGCTCCTATACGGTCATTGATAAAATAAATAATTTCAATTATTGGTAAAAATTAATAACTAATATTTTTATTATACTTATAATTGTTTCTGATCAATTAATAGTATAAAAATCCCTACATTATATCGTGTAGAAAAATTAAACTCTTAAAAGTTAATAGATTATTTTTTATTGTTTTATCTTTAATAATTGATTAAGTTAAATTTAAAGTTAACTATTATAAATAACCTCACTTTTTTAACCTTACCATAGACAAAACGGCATGTTTTAAACAATCCAAAGGAAGTAGACTGTTTGATTTCATATAATCAAATTCTATAAACAATATTGATTATATGAATAATAAATAACTGAAATTATTTTTAGAATAATTTGATCTAAATACACACTGAATTTGGATATAAAGTTTGAAAAATTATGAATGTTTTTTTAAAAATATTTTAAATTAAAGAAAAAAAACATATGAATAAATTTAACTTTCTCACTTCAAAGGATAAATGTGTTGTATCGTCAAGCAATTAAAATTAAAGTTTCATCTTAATAATCTACAAAATAAAATGTTTTGTATGAAAATTTACTTTAAATTATTAAAGGAGAAATGCTACATGCATATACAAATGTGTTATTAGACATTTAGAGAGAGGAAGAAAAAAAATATAGATATATAGGACATAATATAATAGGGAAAAATAGATAAAAAAAATTAAAAATATTGAATGAATATTTAAAATAATAAGATATTTGTGTATTATTAATTTTATTAAAATGAAACTCATACTTTAATCAGAGAAAAGTATAAACAACACTTATAAAATTGTATGTAATTAAGCTTTGTCCCAATTCAAATTCATGACAGACACTAACAATTTTTCCGAAAAAAATTCTAAAATTTACATGGTGTAAGAGCTTCTCAATTTAGTGTCAATGGCGCGCAGCATCTGGTATCGTTAAGCTGAAAACAAATTAAAGCAAAAGCTTTTGATTCCCAATGAGGTTTGATATATATATATATATATATATATATATATATATATATATATATTGTGCGAGGATTTCAAAATGGATCACGTCTGATGTGTGAGTTGCAAGTTGTTCCCTCAATGATCTCGGAGTGTGTATACAACACTAATAATTAGTAGTATGGATATCAGGATATGGACTATGGTGTTGATACAAAACTCCTTTTCTTTTCTTTTCTTTTCTTTTTTATCACTTTAGATATATTATAATTTTATGTACGCATGATTTATGATGCATAATTTATTTTAAAAAGTGGAAAAGATACACTTATATTTAATAAGAAAATTATTAAATAGTACGAAAAATTTCTGAGGATTAATGCATTGTGTACTTAAGGCTAGCTACTTATATTTTGTTATGACGACTATCTTTTTAAGACAATAAATTTCTTTAGTCTTTCAGGTTTTTTGTAGCATAATTTTCAGACTGTAACCTTCAAACGTTATGGTGGGTTACGAAGGCTCATGGTGGCTGAAGATGGTTACATTTATATCTGTTCAATATATATACGATTTTTTGGGGCAATATATCCCGATTGTTTATTAGTTGCATTAATTAGTTGTCATTGTTTATTCTGTCTATTCTTCAAATTCAGGACAAATAATTTTCTTCATTTTTTTAGATGAATTTCCCGTCAACTCACTTTCTTCTTCTTATAACAGTACTTTGTCCTGCAAGGCTTCAACCAAGTTATTGCAATGGTTGCTTAATGGAAAAAGTAATAAGCAACCCCGGAAGTGAAACTTGCTCTCAGGCTGACAGTCAATGATCTTATTATACCTGCACTACTCAATATCATGATGCTAAGGTTGAGAATAGATAAGTTTTTTAACAAGTCAAACTTAAAACTCAATTTCCTTGATCACTTATTAACACTGTTAGAGTGTACATACGAGTCTTTAATTGCGTAATAACAAAACATAAAAGAACAAAAAACGTTTGTGAAAATTAGATGTACACACAAATATTAATTTATTAATTAATTATTCTTGTGTGATTTACTAGTACAGTTCCTTTGAAGATCACAAGGCTTTCAGTTTTGAAAAGAAAATTATATCCGTGACAAACCTTAATTAATTAGCACATAATGAAGTTTGGGAATCTGGTTTGGAGATCCGATTATATGCTCTTACAAAAACCAGAAAACCATATACTATATGTTATGGTCTGCATTTATTATTGCAAACCCACGCAGTATTAGTGTCAGGATTTAATTAACCTAGCCAGCGTTTTAAAATTTTAAAAAGAGAACTTTGGCATGCAGAATCAATGCACCACGCAGATTCAAACCAATCGAATTACACCTCCCACACCCTAATCTCCCCGTCAAGGCTTCCACTGAAGAGCGTAACGATGCCGTTTGAGTCTCTCTCACCCTCACCGTCCGAAAATGCCACCAACGACTTCACCGGCTTCTCGTGCCCTTCCAACACAGCCCTGCAAAAATACCCATTAGTACTCCTCTTCCGTTGCCAGATCCTAACAGTTAAATCCGCTGAGGCACTCGCCAACAACCCCGCCACGTGGATCAGGCACAATATGGCCCCACCATGACCACTTAGAGTCTCCATCTCAACGACGCCGTTCTTCCCACACTCCCACCTGCAGATCTCACCGTCGCAACCGCCGGAAAACAACCCCGCGCCACCACCCTCCAACGCAAGTGCGTTGACCGTTGACTTCTGCCTCCCTATGGTGCTCACCAACTTGTGCCGTTTCGCCTCGCCGTCCCTCCTCCAAACCTTAATGCTCCCATCCGCGGAAGCCGTGTAAACAGTGCCGTCGCCGTTAACAGCAATGGCATTAATCGCGTCCTCGTGCGCCTTAACGGACTCCAAACACCGGTAACTCAGCAACTCCCACACCTTAAAGCTTCTATCCCACGAAACGGAATACATAAACCTCTCGTTAACCGCCAAACCCGAAACGGTGTCACAATGTTTGATCCAGAGCCTCGTCTTGTGGCGTCGTACGGCAACGTAGTTTCGGGGTACTATGCAGCGGCGCAGACGGTCTGTTACGGTGGGGAGGGAGGAGAGGAGACGGTGTCGTTTTGAGGGAGTGATGAGCCAGACGCGAATCTTGCGGTCTTGGTGGGCGGTGAAGACTTTTGAGTTGGTGAAGGTGATGGACTTGACGAATCCTGAGGTGGGGCTTTGGTTGAAGGCGTCAATGTGGGAGTAATGGGAGAGTTCGAAGACGTTGATGAGGTTGAGGGATGCGGCATAGAGGAGATTGCGGTGGACGGCGAGGCAGGTGATGTGGGGTGTTAGGGTTTTCAGGGAAGTGATGCAGTGGCGCTTCTTGAGGATTATGGAATCGTTCATTTTGGATGGAAGAGAGAGGGAAACGAAGAAGGTGTCGTGATGATGGATGGAGTGTAGCTGAAGCGGGAACATAAGTAGTTGTTGGGATTTGCTGTTGGAGAGGCACGTGGCATATGTGCAAGCCTAAACACTTGGCAGATGGAGAATGCTCAAAGGAGTAGCTTGGTGGGGTAATAAAAGAAGTGGCGGGGTCCACCTGAGATTTCTTGGACCCAAAGAATCAGATTGATCAATGTGTTGCTTGAGCATAATAAATTAATAATAGTACTGTATTTTGTTGTTAATAAAAAAAATTCTTATCATAGGATTTTATTTTATTTCATTCGTGTATTAATTATTTTTAACTAAAATAATTTAAATTTTCTTTTTCTGTCTCCTATAGAGATCAGAAAAGAGGAATTAATTTTTAATAAAATTAAAAATAAATTTGAAAAACTATTATAATTATAAATAAATTTAATGTTAATATTTAAATTAATTAATTTTTTAATAAATATAAATTAATCAATTATATCTTATAATTAGAAATTGATGAAGTATTAAATAAATAAATGGAGAAATTTTATATGCAGTTTCCCTCAAAGTGATTTTGTGTTGCTACTACATAAACACGTGATAGAATCATAAATTAAATTATTATTTAATCATATATTTATTACTCAATAAACATCATAACAATTAAAAATTTATCTAGTATTATAACGAAATATAATCCATAATCGATTTAACAATACTACAAAAAAATTAACTAATAACATATTAAAATTAAACTAATCAGCTATTAGCTGTAATTATAAAGCTTCGATTGTCTGCTATTGGCGGTTGATTGATTATAGGATAAATTTATGCATATAATCCAATAATAAAATTGGAAAAATACTGTATATGTTCCACAAACAAAAAATAAAATAGTAAAAATGCTAATACATTAGCATAGCTCTTTTTTATTCGATCTAGCTGGCTAGGCCGTCCATTATTACTTCAAACAATGGAAACACACATGATAGTGAGCTAAATTCAACTATTTTTTAAAGTGTGATGATTAGTTCTCTTTGTATAGTATTTTACGTTTTAAAAAATTGAAGCAATTGTTACTTTATTTTAAAAAAAATGGAGGAAATTAATTGTATCTTTCTTACTGATCTACTTTAACTTAACCTTTTTCATTGTTTACTATTTTCATATCTTTCTCTTTCTCACGTATTATGCTCATTTCTCCTCGCTTGTGAAGCCTTTTTAATTGTGATGTTTCTTTTGTCAACCTTCGTTTTCACTGAAATCACATTATTCCAAAGTGGACTCAAACATGATACTCAGCTATATTCTATTTGTTTCTTAAATATGAAGAACTTTTTTTTAGGTTTTTCTTATTTTGTATTCTTTAGGTATGATCATATATACCAAAGGCAAATATCATTTTTATAAATTTCCTTACATGTGTAAATCTCCTAATTAAGTTAAAAGTTACATGTTTAATTAAGAAATTCTGGGTCCTTTTCACTGCATCAACACCAATTAAATAAAAGTGTCACGATATATATTCCTGTATTATTTTACTTTAAAGAAATCCCTAGACATCCATGCTTACTTTATTTTCTTCTACTTTTTTTAAGAGTTTAAGTTTGACATATTTTTGTCAACCATATGGATATATGTGTTTTAATTAAATTAATTAGACAACATACAAAAAAATTAAGGAGCATAATCTCCTCTCCTAAATTTTCCATGCATCTACCAACAATTCTTATTTGAAACCTTTCTCATTTTTCCCATTCTACATACCTAGATCAGATTGGACCGTAATAGGTATTATATGTCATATCCCATTAATGAGGGCACACATAATCATGGGACTATAATCCGAATCATGGGACTATTTTCCGAATCATGGGACTATAGTGTCGATATTGATCCAACTCCCAAAGATTATAGAATTAAAGATAATATTTTGATAAACACTACTACATAAAAGGTCTTTTAAGACGGTTCTGGAAGGCCTTCAAAGACGGTTCCGCACCCGTCCTTGATTCAAGCGTCTTTGAAAGTCAAACTTTCTAAGACGGTTAGTCGACCGTCTTTGATTGCTTTTTTTTTTTATTTTTATTTTTTAACTTTCTAAGACGGGTGTAGTTGGAACCGTCTTCGATTGGTACCAAACAAAGACGGTCGTGTGAGAAGACCGTCTTTGATTGCTTTTATTGAACTTTCTAAGACGGGTGTGGCTGGAACCGTCTTAGATTAGTACCAAACAAAGACGGTCATACGTGGAGATCGTCTTTGGTTACTTTTTTATTTTTTTTTATTTTTTTAACTTCTTAAGACGGGTGTGACTGGAACCGTCTTAGATTACAATTTTTTTAATTTTTTTTATATTGGAAATTTTCTTTTTATGATTTTACCATTGATAACCATTTTACAATCGCGTTTTCGTTTAATGTTAAATGCTGTAAAAGGAATCATTAATACGAAAGCTAATACATGAATAAAAACTAACAATTGGTTTTTATTCAAATAATAACATTAATATTTGCAAAATTTGAACTACAAACCAATGGATCATGTTGTCCTTCTTTCAAACAATCATCTTACGAATTATTTGTCAATACATCCATATCACATCTCACATGATCATTTTGAGATATGCTTCCATAAGACAAGACTGTGCTTGGTAGTTGAAAAAAAAAATAGCACAACATTATTATCCTAGAAAGCATCTGTATGTACAAAAGCCAGGGAATTTATCTACAACTTATTTTTACTATAAACTTCAGAAGGCATATATACTCACCATGTGTAATAGGATCCTTTGTTTGGCTTCATAAAAGAGAAGATACCAGGACAACAAATCTTCTTTCCTAATTATACACACAAGAATTTAGATAAGGGTAAGATTATTCACATCATGCTTCATACAAAATATAGAAGTTAAAGGAATTACAATGTCCCTGTAATGACAACAACTATAAAGTAATTACAATGATTCTTCAATGATTGCTACATATTTGATGTGCTTTCCTGTGTAGTGCCAGAATACATAAATGGGCTAAAAAGTATCAAGGTTTGGTTTTTCCTTTAAGCATCACTTTATAAAAAATGAGTATTAAAAAATAATGGAAAATTTGCATGCAATTGCTCTCACTTAAATATTTCTATTACTAAGTCCAAATAATATATATTCTGATAGGACAGGATAAGGCAACAACTTTATGGTAGCTTCAAAGACATCAATGCAATAGCCTCTTACTCCAGATCAGTTATACAGACAGCTGTTGAAACTAATAGTAACAATTTACAATGAAAATGAGTTTGAGTTAAACAGACCACAACACAGGCCAAGAAAAATATCATGTTGTCTTTGAAAGCAAAATAACCAAACGATAG
>PYAF01003120.1:285425-296902 GCA_007407185.1 Glycine tomentella
AGCCCTATCTTCTCTGCCTACAGATCAGAGTAAAAACATTAATTACCCAACAAACATTATTCAAAAAACTCTATGTAGCACACATCATTAAAAAACAGAACCATTGAACATTTGCACCCACATGGCTGGCACACATCATTAAAAACTCTATGTATAGATCCTAGGGTCTTGAACGTAAGGATTGCCCTTTTGAGCTAGTGTCTAACCACATAGCTTATTATTGTCTCTCGTAACACTCACATTCTAAATTCCTATTTCTACAACATGATGAAAGTGATTTATCTACTCTAGCTTGAGGGGGAGTGTTGAAATAGAAGCTATATCATTTGTACTACATGCAGCAAATAGCCTCTTAAGTTACAATAAAATAACACTCACATGCTATACACTTGCGGGATGATATTCAAAGAAATAAAGGTTCTCTCTCTAGATTCAAATATGCATCTACACCGTCCATGCCCTGAAAATTGAATAATCCAATTATTTGTTCCCAAACAAGATGAAGCAACCACAAAATACACTGCAAAGATAATAATTATGCAATGGAAAAAAGACCACGAATAACTAACTGAAAAAGGTTTTATTTTCTTTTTCTCTTTTCACTTTCTAATTAGAGCAGAGCAAGTATAAGGACACAATTGCGGAGTAGACAATTCACAAAACCTACATGAAATACATAAAGGTTTATACTAAATATATTTATGGTCCATGAAAATGACATTTTTAAAAAATCAACTCTTGTCTAAATTTTATTTGTTTTAAAATTTATAAAAACTGTGCATTTGGTCCTTAACAAGAGGCTATAAACACACTACTTTTGTTCAATTTAGAGACTAAAAACAAATAAAATTTAAATAATAACTAAAAAAAATCATGTTAGAAATCAAAAACATATTTAAGACTAAATAAAATGAAAATAGACATACATACGCTACCAAGACAGTAAAACCCTTACATGATCAGTAAGGTGCCAAACCACCCTCACCCTCCTCCATGAACATTTATAATGATGGCACGGCCAGATGGGTGCTTTAGCTCTGTAAACTGCTTGAGAAAATTACAACAGTAAATAATAGTTGTCTTTGGTTTTAAATTCATATCACCTTCATATTGCCCTTTGTTTTCAACTTTTTCCAAGCCACCGTTTATATTATCGGGTTCCATTAGATATATATCAATGCAGGGGAATAAGAGATTGAATTTCTGTCTACTTTTATCCATTTTGAACAAAAAAGAATTGAAGACATAAGAAAAATACTCATTATCTCGTGTATTAGAGTTAGAGATGCGAGCTTGTTATCTTAGCTCTGTGCTGCAATTTTGTGGAATCCATCAATTATCTTGTCATCTATAGCTTGAAAGAAACCATTTTGACTTTGATATTTTAATTTCACAGTTAAAACTCCAATCAACAAGAATACAGGGACAATCAACATGAGTACAGAACAATAAATGTCTTCACATCATAGAGGGAAATGGCAGTTGGTGAAGAAAATAGCTCAAAAAGGAAAAAAATAAGAAATTTTTTCTTTATTACTCTTTTAATTGGTAAATTAATTCACTGAAAGAGATAGAGAGAGAATGATAGGATGCCAGCAAGATAAACTAACATGATAATAGTAAATAAAAGAAAGCCAAAATAAGAGGAGATACCAAACTTATGGAATATGGACAACAATATCATTTGATAATACTATGAAGTTTCTACAAGATAAATGAAAAGGAAAAGCCAACAAATTCAATCACATCCCTTGCTGTTTTAAGAGTTCACATTCAACATTTCCCAGATTTCCAACAATTGTCAGTGATTTTCAATTTCAAAGTTAACAAATTAAAAAAAATACATACTGCTCAAGGACATAAAAGAACTATGATCGGATGTTGGAAGCCTACATCATAGTATCATATTATAACAAACAATAGCAAGGAAGCACTAACTATTAAAGATATCCCAAAACAAAGTACTCACATAATCACAGGCCCCTAATCTCTCCAGAGCTTGCGGTCCTTGTAAGCAGAAGATTGATAATGAAACTTTCCAATCAATATTTGGTTAATAATTTCTGGTTTAATCAACTAAAAAAAGAAACTTAAAAAGAACAAAAAAAAAGAATAAAATCCCTACTTGCACTCCATTTAAATTGCAAAGAACAGACACAGCTAGCGAACAGTTGTACTTAGGGCCACTGTTTGACATTTTAACAATGACATCAGTGTGGGGATGGTGACAACAACACTCTGTCATACAAATTGACTTTCAAGCATAGTGTTTAATATAACAAAATCCATGGAATCTATAATAAAACAACAAACATAAAAATAAAACTTAGCCATTACAGATAATGAGTTATATACAACAAACATTAAGCTAATAGAAAATATTACTAATGCACTATATACACATAAAAGGTACCGACCAGGTTTCAGATCTCTATGTATGATCCCGTTGGCATGTAACCAATCCATGGCTCGAGCAACATCAAGGGCAAACTTTATAGCCACATAAGGGTCCAATTGTTTAGGGCGTACGGTGGTTAGATATTTTCGCAGCGACAACCCGGGTAACATCTCTGTAACAATCACCATGAGAGGAGCCTTACAAGCTCCAATAAACTGCAAAAAGTAAATAAATGAATAAATAAATGTTTTATCTTCAGTAAGAGGCATTCATTAGTCCTATAGTAACATAAATAATATAAAAAAATTGAAAATTTTAAGGCAGGCAATACATTCAAGGTGTTGCCACACTGACCTTGGAACAGATAACCGTAAATGATTAAATGAACTAGTGAAGACGCTCCAGGTTCTAGGCCTTGGTTTGGAATAGAACAAAAATAAAAAAAAATGAAAAATTAAAGGAGAAATCAGACGAATCAAGTGAAAATCAACAAATAACATATAATAAACAATTCATAATCGAGTTTTGCATCCAAAACAATAACTATTTCAGCAAATTAGGGATTTCGAAAAAGAAAATCAGAGATAACTACCTCTTCCCCTTGCTCCTCCTTGTCTTCATCTTCATCCTTGGCATCGAAAATATGCAACTACCTCTTTGGAAATCTTCAACTCACTGATTTTTTGTTCTCATCCTCATCCTCCACTCCTTCTTCTCCCAAATCTCCCACCAGCGGCGCCTCCCATTACCCCTATTGCAACGAGCTCAACCACGATGGAGACATGAGAGGATTGGAGAAGGGGTTTGGGGTTTGGGTATGTGAGGACTGGACCAGAGGAGATGAACGATCGCGAGAGAGAATGAAAAATTTAAAATGAATGGGGACGCACGAGAGAGAGAGAATGAAAATAGAAAAACCCTAGAAAGAGAAGGCATTTACTCCCTACATTCAAGCACGGTTATTGAAGACCGTCTTTGAAATGAGTTGAGTCCCCTATTTTAAGGACGGTTACGCTAAAGACCGTTTTCGAAAATATGATTTAAAAACGGTTTTGATATAACCGTTTTTAAAATATTGTAATTATTTACAATACTGCCACCGCTTCAATTTTTAAGACGGTTTTGTGACAACCGTTCTTGAATGCGCGTCCTGGAAAACACATTTTGTAGTAGTGAAAACAACCTGACTCATAAAGATCTAGTTAATATAAACCTAATCGCATTGAGGAAATATGATGGAACATATTGATATGTCATAAATGCACTAACCTGGAAATATAGGAATGAGATAGACCAATTGATGATAATAAATAGCATTTTTTTTCTGACTTAGGAAGACATTAAACTTTACACCTCACTTGAGTGTGTTTGGATTAGGTCATCTCCGCTACAAGGAAACCTTTTGTGGAACACCCGTGAATATCTTTCTTCACATTTTGCTGTTTTTTTTTATAAAAAAAATAGTATCACAAGATGTTAGTTTGTGCACCGTAAGGGTGAACAAACTTCAGCTCATATAACTTGTGTCATATTTCAGAATGCGTTTTTTCTGTGTGCCAAATGTTTTTTTGCAGTTAGTCCTTCAATTCCATCATTGTTGATTTTATTGTTTTATGAAAAAGAAACACTTACCAACCAACATATCAAAGGTGAAGAAAAAGTAGCATATGTGAAAGTTAAGTTGGGAACAATCCCCAACATTGAAAGAGCAAGAATTGACAAACCTTTGGTGAATTGGCAACTAAAAATACAATTTAATAACATTTTATTTAACATGTTCAGAAAATTAATGTTGCGGATATTAATAATTAAAATAGTATCATTGGTAACATTTATACAATAAATTGTTGCAATTGACTCCTTTTCTTTTGTTTCTTACATAAATTTTCATTATTTTTTTGGATTAACTAAGTTTTAATCCCTGAAAATTTCCAAATTTGAATTTTATTAGTTTCTTAACAAATAATTGACTGGTTTACGATTTTTAACTTTCTTTTGTTAAAATTTTTACTTTTGAATAAAAGTTTGACCAATTAAGATCTCTAAATTTTTTAAGAATTTAATTTTTAATTCTTAACTAAAATTTTCAGTTTCATTATTTTATTTATTTAATAAAATTTCGGAGACTAAAAATTATTTTTTTTAAAAAAATAAAGACTAAAATCTTAGTTATTCCTTTTTAGAAATATAAATTATATTACAATTAAATTATATATTAATATTTTTAACATAGAAATTATTTTTTCTAATAAACTTTTGTTAGTTTTCAATAAATTATAGGACGTATATTAATTAGTCACCAAACTATCAATAATTTTCTTTTGTTGGGAGACATTATTAGGATACCTAGGCAAGAAACATGAGTTTGATGCAATATATAGTAGAATCCCACCAAAGAGGAATATAATATGTTATGTGGCCCTAGAATATAACAAAACATGTAAATGGCAATGTCAAAACATTAAACAATATATATTATAGGGCTGCATTTATTTGTGCTTACGTGCCTGCTTAGAATCGTATCATTGCTATATATAAGGTCCGGTCTAGCTAGCTATGAAACGTGTCATTCTATGTCGCATTATTCGTTTTCTTTGAACAAAACTTCACTCCAATGGGGTTGCATTGAAAATTATATTCTTTTGGGTTCATGGAATATAGCACAAGCTTATTCATATTTTATTATGGGATCAAACTGACACATTCTTAATTAATGATTATGTGCATATGTAAGACCACTTAGGTTGATTTTAATAATTCGAAATATAGGGCAAAACGCATGTATATATCGTTGATTCCAATGGAGGGACAATAGGGGGATACGATCCTTCGTGCCTTTTTTCTAAGTGAACAAAAAGGTCATTGAGATCAATTAACTAGTGCGCTGACTTAAGTGCTAACCACATGTATCTATAGGAACGAGTACGATCTCAGTATGCAAACGCTTAAGAATAGTTGTTAGGCAATATTGTACGTGTTTGAGAGTTTTGAAAAAACAGATCTTATTTTCATCTTATGGTTGGGAAGAAAAAAGCTGTCAAGCTTTTCTTTTTGTCGAAGGTTGATGAGTTGGTGTATAATTGAATCAATTGATGTTTTGTATATGTATGTATGCTATTAGGTGGAACATGCAATTAAGGCTTGAGTAACGCAAAACTTAAGTGCAGCTTTTTGTGTCTCCATTATCAGGCTACCCACTCAATTAGAAAGTGACAAATATATATATTTACTGTTCCTTCTCCTGCATGTGCCAATTTATAAAAATTTTAAGTTGTCTGCATGTTTCTTCCTCTCCCCTTAAAATAAAAAGTAAAAGTGAGATTGGAGATCCATGCTAGCTTTCACTCACACCTCTATAATTTGACCATGGAACGCAACCATCGTGTCGTGTGGGATCTTGATCGGCACAAAGAGAAACAACAATTAATCATATATATGAAGAATTAAGAAAACAGGAAAGAGAAGGGAATATTTATCCAATAAAAGGACGGTTAAGAAAAATCATGAAGAGATTATTATATATTTGGTAAGAGTAAAGCAGCACATCAAAACTTCTAGATCTAGCCACTAGCCAGTTTGAATATAGACAAATGGATGTTCAAATGATGAATAATAGGTGTTTTCTTAAGAGCGGCATACCCTCAGTCCTGATCAGATGATAGAGAGACTTCCACAATTTGGAGAAGCAAAGAACTAAAGACTCGAAGAACATATATAAGATCAAAGAGTTTTGAAGCATTCTTAATGCTCTGCGGTTCTACTGATAAAAAAAATTTAAAATCTGATAAAAAAAAATGCTCTGCGGTTCTTGAGAAAGGATCCAAGTCATCTAACAACACATATGCTTGTTACTCTTATTTTCTTTATTTCCCATGTTTACCACGTGTAACTATTTTTTACGTTAAGGTTTGATGAACATGCATGAATTGAATCTCTATGTATACTAAATTCTTTTATCTAATGCAAGTTTAGTTTTATAAGGTTAACTTGATGATAAAGGAAGAAAAATATTGTTAAATCTCGACAAAAAAAAAATTAACAACTAATATTTTTGTTCAAGAAAAAAAAAAAGCAATTTTAATTCTTGGTTTTTGTGTGCATTTCTCTATGTTCCAGATATTTGTTTAATTAAATCTAAAGTTTGCGCAATTAAGAAATTAGGCATACATAGGATAAAATTTATTTACGTTAGTATTATTTGAATTTTAATAGTATATGAATATTTTATCATTAAAGTTTATTTAAATATTGCATAATTATTTAAAAAGTTCGGTAACTTTACGTGTTAATAGTTTTAACTATATAAACATGATCCAATTGTTTGCATTTTTATTCTGCTTTCACCATAAATTAACCCTCTGGATCTTACATGAACATGTAACGAATATCCGACATGGATGACATCAAAGTTTAAAATACTATACTTCTTTGATTATATGTTGTTTGTTCGGTTCATCATTTTCTCTAATCCTTCTACATCGTCTGTGTCAGCCTGCCCCACGGTCATAGGCATAGCCTTCAACTTCAACAAATGAAAAAGCAAAATGACGACTAGAGAAATAGCTCAAGCGGTAACCTGGCTTTTCATTGGAGCGAATCGGGATCAAATTCCTCATCCCTTGTTTCATTGTAGTTAGGGTGCATGTGTTTGATTTTATTTTTGGTTTTTAGTTTTTAAAACTAGTTTTTAAAAATTAAGTGTAAAGAAATAAGACTTGGAAATGTAGAGAAGAATCAAACACATAATGTGTTTACATTGGGTATGATTCATGTGTAGTTAACCTCACATAATTTGTTCACATTTTTTTTCCTTCTTTTTTATTAAGACACATACATACACAGTTTGTTCACAAACTTCTAATTTCTTAAAGCAATAAACATTAATTTACGTTTATAATTTTAGTTTTGTTAAAAGCAATGCATAAGGAATTAAAAATTAAAACTATGTTACTATCATCATGATTTTAATAATTAAAAAATTTGTATTAATTCTTTTTGATCTAGATATATGTATTTTTTAGTGGAATCAATCCTATTTGAATCAAATAAAATTATTAAGGAAGTATTCACGGTTGGCTAAACTAAAATAATCTGTATTAGTTGATTCATGTACTTGATGATTATGTATTAACTCTTAGATTGTGGTCTTTAAGAATAAAAAACTATCGTATTTTTATATAATCAAAGACTTTTTACTAAAACTTTTTTATTTTTATTCTCTTAATTAATATATCTACTTGATTATAAAATAAAAAACTTCACATAATAAAAACAAAGTCCTTAATCATTAAGTGTTAGTATTTGCTTGCCCTACTTATGTTAAAATCCAGCAGCTCTCTAGTATTAGTATTTTCCAAGCAAATAAACAAACTAATGTGAGAAAGAGTCATTTAAAACTGAGCAGTTAGCACCCATGTAAAAGAGGATCCACGTGCACGATATGATACCAAAACGAACAAAGTGGATGGTAAATTCGAACATGGGCTCCATTAGAATGAAAATCATATATTTTCATGGATGTGCCCAAAATAAATTTGGGCCAAGTCTCCTGATAATTGTTTTGTCTATTCCAATGCCTTCTTTTATTCTAAGCCATCCAATATTTTTTTGGGTTTATCAAACAGCTTCTTGCAGAAAAATTAGAAGAATGAGGTAATGATGTAAGATTATGTTATATTTATATGTAGGTGAATGATTTATTTAATGAAAGAAATTATGTTTAATTTTTATTATGTGTAAAAAAAATTAGACCCTTAGTATTCATGTATGAAGAGTAAGAGTAATTTTTATCCAATAGATTAAGGGACATTCGTGATCTCTAATTTAAGGAAAAAAATTCTTGTAATACTAACTAAAGATATATTTAATTTTTTATTAATAAATATTAATTATCAATTTATTAGTAAAAGATTCAAACTCAGTGACTATCTTTCCTTCCCTTCACTCTTTATCACTAAGAAAATCTTATATCTCCCATATATAATTACCTTAAAATATCTCAGATTTATTTTTTTACAAGACATATTTATTAAAGAATAAAGATTAAACTATAATTTTAATTTCCTCTAATTCTTAGACAGCAATTTTGTTTTTTCAATTTTTCTTCTTAATTTGGTGTTCTTATTTTTAAAAATTCACAATTTTAATCCAATATTCAATTTTGCATTATTTATTTCTTTTATTTTTATATTTTAATTAATCAAACTATTTTTTATAATATTTTAAGTGATTATGTTAGGTCTTAAAAGAAAAAAATATGTAAAATTAAGAATTGAACTTGTGATTTTTTTAAAATATAAACCAAACCAATAACAGAAAATTCCAGCATATTCCAGCTCCAAATCTACCTTAACACTCCTAACAATCCTGTGTCCCACCTGAATGGACAACTATGTAGACCTTCAAATAATTGGAAACATGTGCTTTTGTTTTGTCCCGACACACACTAACACTTTGTTTATTTTAGATAATTTGGAAGGGAGGGATTTAAGAAAGAAAGATTTATAGGAGAGATATTAATTAGTATTTCTTTTGTTCGGAGAGGCATTGGACTGGAAAAATTATCAAAATCTGAGTGCTATCATATTGCATTTCCTCCTACTTTAATTTTGATTTTAGATGAAAAGTGTATATGACGCGCATGTAGCTTAAAAATTAAATGTTTTTTTTATTAATTATATCTATTTATGACTGAAATATTGGTTAATACCTTAGCATATGTATCTCACACACACACATACCCCTTCACTTACGACTATATATCGAAGTGATTAATGTTTTTTTAATATAACCTACCACAGACCCACAATTAATCATTTTTTATGTAGTGTATTGAATTTTACTTTTAAATTTATTTTAGAGAACTGTTCTAAATACATGTGTGTATTTGTGACCTTTTCTTTTCCATATTCTTAAATTCCAAAATCAAGCTCATGAACAAATGCGTAATATAATAGATTTTAGCCTTTTATAACTTAATTATACTAATACAAATGCATGTTGGTATATCATTAATGAATGAATTTCTTGAAAAAATTACTGATTTTATTTTACTATCTTTCTTTTCTTTTAGAATTTTACTTTCATTTCTCCCAGTGTCTCTGTTCTATTTTTTTTTCTTTCCTTATGATATTTTTTTAAATTGATTGTATATATTTAAGTGCATTAATTAACTTTAGCGTTGTTTTTTAAAAAAAATTAATTCTAGTAGCCCTATTATTTATCTTTGCAATCAATACAACTGACATATCTCTTTTATTTTCAGTTCCTTGTGTATTTACTTATCCGACGACCTTAATAATGGAAAATGGTTTTTGAAATCACTGCAGAGACGTCAGAATTCTGCATATGGTAAGTTACATGCATGTACGTAAACTTAAACTTGAAGTGATTTTATTTTATTTTTCCTTGGTAGGAAACTTCAATAGATCGACTTTTAATTTTTATTGTTTTGTCTTCATCAGCAGAATTGCAGGTTGAATCTTAGCGGAAACAAGCAATGCTGGACACAAATGCATTTTGAATCCAATTATTGATAGCTTTGTTTTGTTAATTATTTCAAGAAATCCACACTAGAGGTCATAGTTGTCTCGATTCTTTGGGAATTTTATATTAAATTCTTTTAAAAATTTCTTATAGTAACTTTTTTATTTTAAAATAATCTTTAAAATATAATGTATTTATTATACTAAAAATATAATACACCAATGATATGTATTTTTGTCTTAATAGAATTGAATGTTAATATGATGCATCATATTTTTAAAGAATTAGCTTATAATAATTATTATTTATTGTTATTAGATAAAGATTATACTAACAAAAACAAATACAACGTTTCACGCATATGAAATTCTTTTTGTTTTTGTGATTCATTTCCATATGACAATATATAATGAATACGTCAATTTTATTTTATTTTGTAAAAGATACATTATCATTATAGGTGAAACTTGTGTGTATTGTTTGTCATAATAGTTTTGTTATATTTTTTTAATCATGTTAACAAGTGTACAAAAATAATGATAATTATATTAAAATTACAAAGTTGTATTGAAAATTATAAGAATGTGTTCATAGTATTTTTTTTTTAAAAAAATATTTTTATCTTAACTAATATTTAAAAATATTCGCTAGCATTTTTATTTCAATTTTTTTAAAAATATTTTTATTTTAACTAATATTTAAAAATATTCGCTAGAATTTTTATTTTAAATTTTCTATATCAAATTTGTGATTAGTATTGTTGCATTATTATTTGAATAATTTCAATCGATGATAAAAAGTATGATTGATCCATTCATGATAAAAGTGTCTTTCGATGGTGCAGTAATGAATAATAAGTGTTACATAACTATTCTGCTGTGTTAGGTTCATTAAAAATATATGTGCTTATATTATGTATCTTTATTTATTTATCTTTTTTTCCTGATTATACTGTATTATTAATCTTATGAAAAAATAATATGTACTCGTAATGTAATGTCATTTTAATTACTTAAAAAAAATATTGATAGTGATTTCTGATTTACACTAAAAAGTAAAAACGTATATAACCATTAAACTCAAACTCTACACTGTTGAACCTTTGATGAAAATGCATTTCTGGTTTTAATTTATTGAGATGTTCGTTATATTCCCAAAAAAAATATGTCCTATGGTCTTCACAACGTGCTCGTTATATTCAGAACAACAATAAATAAAAAATATGGTCACCCAACTAGTTGTCTAAATTGGAAGAAAGAAAATAAAAATTAAGATGAAAATAAAATTAAATTAGAAAAAAAAAGTTTCAAAATTTTGTTTCTTTTGCGCGTTTTTTTGTTTTTCCTTTCAACACGTAATATAAATTTTTATTTCCTCTCTAATCTCTATCATTATTTTTTTTATTACTAATGTTTTCAAACCATACAGAACTCATATTTTAAAAAGGAAAATATTATTTTAACCTGGAAAACAAAAAAATTAAGAAGTTTATTGTCATCTTTATATATAAAAAAAAGACTAAGAAAAAAATAATCTATATAAGAAAAAGTTTTAAATAGACACGAATGATATAATTAATTCTTAAGTTATAAAT
>PYAF01003120.1:299622-329731 GCA_007407185.1 Glycine tomentella
TTTTTAAAAATCCATACAAAATTAGGATATGACAAATTAAATATATATATATATTAAATAGGTCAGTATAACAGGTTTAACAAACTTTTTTTACAGTTTAAACTTGAGACTTTTATTTAAAAAAGTTTTATTATGATTTTTATAATAAATAAGTCAAATCTTAAACGACATCAAAGATATTGATAAGTAATCTGATCCATTTTCTTCCTAATGTACATTGAATACTTGCAATAAATCAACATTAAAACAGTCAAAATTTATTATGCCTCAATTAGTGCTGTGAAAATTTGAGATACAATACAACACACCTTCATATAAATTCTTACTAGTTACCAGTAAAGGTAAATATCATGAAGTAGAAGCATGAAAGGATAACATAAAAATTGCAAAAAGCAAAAGGGGACCACACTCAGCCGAGGGTTAAAACTTAAAAGTAAAAAAGAAACTTCAGGTCAGTAACGTCCCACGTGAGCGTCAGCTAAAGACAACGCGGCATCATTAAAAAAGTTTAATGGGATGAAAAAAAAGACACAATATATTAATTATTTTAATTAAATAAAAAAGAAAAATCCCTGTCTGATTTACACGCTCGCACTTTATATAGAACCGAGAACTTACGTGCACCTCAAAAAGTGGCAGTGGTAGTGTGAGAATTGAAAAGAAGAAGAAGAAGAAGAAGAAGGGAATGTGAAGGGTGTTTGTTGGACTTGGTTGGTGTGAAGAAAGAGAGAGAAAGAGAGATGGGTGGCGTAACTTCTTCTATGGCGGCGAAGATGGCGTTTTTTCCGCCTAGCCCGCCGTCGTACGAGGTGGTGGAGGAGGCAGCGACGGGGGCGTTGGTGTTGGAGGCATTTCCTCGGCGCGAGAACGTGAGGGTGGTGAAATTCGGGACTCGGCGTGGAAGTGATATTGTTGGGGTGTATATTGCACACCCCATGGCCAAATCCACCATCCTTTACTCGCATGGGAATGCGGCTGATATCGGACACATGTTTGAGCTCTATGTGTATCTCAGCACCCACTTGCGTGTTAACCTTTTCGGGTATTTCAAGTTTTCTCCTTTCTTTCATTTTTCAATTCTCATCTTATCTACATACATACATGTATACATGGTACATGCATAACAATTTATCTGATTTTTCTGAATTGCGTTTGATGAAAAGTCTAGTGAAGCAGGGATACCCTCGAAGTATAATTTTTGTAGTGTATGTCGATTTAGCAATTTACGTAGCTTGGATTGGTTTTACTAGGTTCTGATTTTGATAGGTTGGGTAACATGATATAATTGATTATTTTTTTTATGGTCTGATGAATGAAAGTGCCATGAGGTTGGTTATGTCTTGAATTCAGTGTCATCTGCTGGCATGGGGGTTAGGGGGGAACATCCAAGTGATGATTTCTGGTTAGTCTGTATAGATCTGCTTTGCTTTGAGCCATGTGTTTTCTGTGGTTCTTCCATGAATGGAAGATAAGGATTTGAAGGTGGAAGTGATATACCATTATTTTTTAATCATGCTCCAAATGTAAGCTATATTTGATAATTGTTGATAAAGTTTGAATTTGTTAATGGAAAGGAAGTTGGAATTTAGTTATCTGACTCTGACAAATGCAATCAGAGGGTGTATGCTTAAGTTAGTGGTGATCATTTACTGGATAGGTTTCAGTGTAGCCTGTGCTGTTGTGAAGTGATAACAAGGTTGGATTTGCAGTTAAGTTAGTTATGGCCATCTACTAGTCAAGTTTTAATGCAGCCTGTGTAGTCATTAAGCAATAACAGGGTTGGATACACAGTTAAGTTAGCTCTGTCCATCTACCAGATAGGTTTCAATGCAATCAGTGTTGTTGGGATTCGATAACCGGGTTGAATACATGGTTAAGTTATTCATGGCCTTCTAAGGGATACGTTTCTATGCAACTGGTGTTGTTGTGAAATGACGAGTGGGTTGAGGTGCAATTAAGACTTATATGATTCACATATCAACAAATGGTTGCATAAATAAGATTTAAATGCAAATTAAGTCACGGTGGCGCAATAAAAACATAAGGTAATCCAGATACACAATACTAGAAACATGATAACATTTAAGTACACAGCCAACCAACTACAGGTCAAGTCATAGAAGACACAATCAAAAATATGTCTGCGGACAGCCTTCTTGGTTTCTTGATTCTCTCATGCATGCAACCTAGGTCAGTTGTCAATCAAAGGGTGGATTTCTCGGTCATATTTGGTTTGGATGATTGAATTTGACTGAAAAATCTATTTGGATTAGATCTGTTGAGTGTTTTAAAGATAAGAGTCAAATTGCCAAATTTTCATAATGTGCCATCGGCTACTTTGCTGCATCAACAAGAAGTAGCTCTTCACAGACGAGTCATACAAACTCCTTGCCTCAGTAGATAGGCAGCCAACTTAGCCACCTTGTGACAGCATTAATGTAACAATCTAGGCCTTTATATTCCTTTTGTTACCAGATAGGCATTTCCTTTTCCTTCTACATTTTTTCCTCGGAAAGGATTAGTTATATAATCAACACACATTTACTGAGAACTCACATGTGTTTGCTCCATTAGATTTAACTCCATGTATGTAGAGTGCCACATTAAATCTTTTCTGTAGAAGTGAAATTGTAGACATTGATGGGTTAGTGTAGTTTTTAGATTGCTCATCCCTATGCTTATGATAGTTGTATAGTTTATTAAAGAACACATTTATAAGTCTCATGATAATGACGTTTTCACGCATGTTGGGTTAATGTATGCAGATATGATTACTCTGGTTATGGGCAGTCATCGGGGAAGGTAATTACTCTACTTTTCTTTCTGGGTTTATTTGATTCTTTTGATCCCAGCACGTTACTTATCCTGATATCATTGCACAGCCAAGTGAGAATAATACTTACGCTGACATTGAAGCTGCTTATAAGTATCTTGAAGAGAACTATGGTACTAAGCAGGAAGACATAATCCTTTATGGTCAATCAGTTGGAAGTGGTCCTACTTTGGATCTTGCCACTCGTTTACCCCGACTAAGGGCTGTTGTTCTCCACAGTCCTATACTGTCAGGATTGAGAGTCATGTACCCTGTGAAACGGACATACTGGTTTGACATTTACAAGGTCAGATACTTTGTCATTGTCCTATAAGCTTTGTTGTCCTTTTTCTCAAGAAAACCATTTACATGGACCTGAAAAAAGTTGTGTTATTCTTGCACAGAACATTGACAAAATTCCATTGGTGAAGTGTCCAGTGCTGATAATTCATGTAAGCACTCAATATTTATTACATTGAATATCCACTTTCTTTTGTTATCATATGGATGTTATCATATTTTCTGTGGTTATTGTAAGTTGTAACTGTTATCCAATCAACCATTCCTGTAGTTGTTGCAGTCCATAACTCATAGTGCTTTCCTTGGAGCTGTGTTCAAAATGATAAATTGGCCTCTTTTTTTTCATTCAAGTATGCATATTTTTTTCCCTTGTTGACAATAGCAATGAAAACCAAGATACAGATAGCTGATAAGTGGAGAACAATATTTTTCATTAGCATGAGCTTGTTAATTTAATAAAGTAGAGTCTGTTCATTGAAGCTGACTTAACTGGCATTGAGACACTTGGAGTGTTGTGGAATGTGGATACAAGAGATATCAGTTGTTGCAGATATAAGCTTGTTAAATTTCTTTCTTGTAAATACTGTAACTTTACACTTATGGCTTTCTTATCTTTATTGTTTGAGTACAAGTATTGCTTAACTAATTTACAATCACTCTTATATTTTATTCAGGGAACGGATGATGAGGTTGTCGATTGCTCTCATGGCAAGCATTTGTGGGAACTTTGTAAAGAGAAGTATGAACCTTTATGGCTCAAAGGAGGGAACCACTGTAATCTGGAACTCTATCCAGAATACCTTCGACATCTCAGAAAATTCATATCAATAATAGAAAAGTCACCATCACAATGGCAAACTTTGTGGAGAAGCATAGCTGGAGTTGAAGAAGCCAGAGGAAGTGTTGATTGTTTCGAAGCTCCGAGGATGAGTGCTGATCTAAGGGACAAACCAAGGAAAAACACTAATAAACAAGAACAACTGAAATTTCAAGGGCATAAGTTGAGTAATGTTGAAACAATAGAGAAATCAAGGATCTCTTTTGACCATGTGGCAAGATCACAAAGAAACAAAGAGAACCGTGATAAATCCCGGAAAAGCGTTGATGTTCATTTTGGGAGGGCGAGGAAGAGCCTTGACTGGCTGGATAAAATTCGAGTTCGCTGAAGATCTTGAAGTATCTGAATAATTGGTAATGGGATTGGTATAGGGAGAGAGATAGTACAAAGATACACATAGTTTACTCGCATTTGGGGGGGGGGGGGGGGGGGGGGTTAGTTTAACTTATGTGTGTTACAGGATGCTAATGTTGTTGGCGTAGATTCTTGCATTGTTCTTGTAGATTTGGATATGTTTGGATTTCAAGAGACTCTAACCTTGTTTTAGTGTTAGTCTTAAGATAGAAGATGAAGGCTAAAGGCTGAAGGGGGCGATTTATTATGACTTGTAAAAATTCACATGATAAAATCTTCCTTGTTCTTATCCCAACTAATTTAGAATTAACTTCTCTTGATATTATTGCTTGTAGCTTCTTCACATTGTTACGATACGGTTTAATTTTGCAAATAAGGTTAACTTGCCTGAATTGGGGCAGTAATTCTTTTAACAGAAGTTATTAATACTGGATCACATACAAAATTTGGAATACTAAGATTCATATAAGTTGGTTCATCACCTGCAATTTATTGATGTAGTAACAAAAATTGTACGTGTTTTTTGTGTAAAAATAAGCATCAATTACTAACCACTCGTATTGTAGTATGAATTTTGATTATTTCTTATATTTCTTTCTTATGTTGGTTTTCTTGAAAAAAAAAATACTTATTCAAATAAAATAAACAATTTTCTGTTTTGTTTTTTTAATTAGTGTGTTTGTTTAAATTGTTTTTGTTTTAAAAAAATATATTTTCTTTATTTTGATAAACAAATTCAATCTACTTGTTAAAAAAATATTTTTAAAAAATGCTCATTTTAAAAATGTTTTTTTTAATGTTTAAATAAACCAGCTAAATTTGTCTTTTTGAATACATTTCTTTTTTTTGGGGATTTTTTCTCTTTTTTTTTTTTTGGAGTCTCATTGGATACATATTTGACTATTATAAACAAGAAGAAACAATATTTTTCCTTACTGTTATCTTTATCACCATTATAGTATTTATGGTTTGAATACCTAATGATGTTAATTACACTATTATTTCACAATTTACAATTTTTTTACATTTATAATATGTAACGAATATTTATTTTTTTAGATCACTATTTATAATAATAAAAAATGATAATGTTATAATTAATAATTAATTGTTAGTAGTATAATACAAAGAAACTGTATTTACTATTATTGGTAAATTAATTTTCAAATTTAGCTAAAGCTACCCTACTACCCTAGGTATACACTTTCCCTTTTCTTTTCAACAAAAAAAATTCATTCCTTGCCTTGCATGCGTTTTCACTTTTTCCTATTCCAATCACTTTTCCGGCGTTACACCTTTCTATCCGCAATCTAAGAGCTGGGGAGGAAGTCGATTACGTTACGGTGGTTATTTATTGCTATGCTTAATTCTTGTTTGGAGTTTTAATTGATGAAACGCTTTTCAGTGCTCTTGATTGATTTCTCAAATTTGGATATTAATAATGCTGAATGGTTTTTTTTTTTTTTGTGCTGTGCCAATTATCTGTTTTCCATATATATATATATATATATATATATATATACATATATATAGTCACCTCTCTACATCACTGTAACTTATATGGGAGAGAGGAAGAGATGAGGGAGTGTGTTTAGGAATTAGGAGGGTAGTTTACGGGGAAGAGGGAGTGAGTAAGTAAATGTGGACGTGTAAATAGCACATGCCGAATGTACTAAGGGCCTGGAGCCCCAAGATTTTGATGGTGGCGATTTGGGAAAATGCCCCTGGAGTGGGACCCTATTATTGTTTTCAAGAACCCTATTTCATCTAATTTTCATCTTTCATGTGGATCATAAATTGCAATTTCTGCTTACAGTTTCTCTTAATTTTTAAAATTCCAGGGATTCAAAAGTTTGGTGGGTGGATTCTGTTTTTTGGGCAGCAATGGCTAAAGCACGCAAGTCGCAAGAAGAAATTGCGAGTGAAGCCATCAAACATGCTTTGAAGGCTCTGCGGAAGCGCCATTTGCTTGAGGAAGCTGCTCATGCTCCCACTGTTCTAGCTCTTTCTAGACCCATCGTTTCTCAGGTCCTCTCTCTATAATTTATATCAACAATATATTCATGTTTCTTAGGAATTACCTAATTTGTATCTGATTTCCATCCCTAATTATGTCTTAGAAGTTTGTTCAATCATCGATTCCAGTAGAAATAGTTCATGTCCACAATTTTACCCATCTTCAATTCTGCATTTTATAATGGGCATTAATATTGTTGCTTGGATCATGGTCTGTGTCTTTATCAATTGAAATGCTTTTATTGAGTTTAATCTTGTATGTATTTATGTCTTTGAAGGGATCTGAGTGGAAAGAGAAAGCAGAGAATCTTCAAGTGGAACTTCAGCAATGCTACAAAGCTCAATCTCGCCTGTCTGAGCAGCTTGTTGTGGAAGTAGCTGAGTCCAGAGCTTCGAAAGCGTCTCTTCAAGAGAAAGAAAATGCATTGGCTGATCTGCAGAAGAAGTTGACTGAATTGAGGTTGCTCTATGATTCTTATGTGTTTAATGGCCTACTCTCTTTTTTTTCTTGAGTTTGTGGAAAATGATTGTGAGTTTTAAATTATCGTTGCAGGGATGAGTGCTCTCAATTGAAGGTGGACTTGGAAGAAAAGATTAAATCTCTGGAAGTGATTGTCAGTGAGAATTCTGAACTTAAAGCACAACTGGAGCAGATGACTACTAAAGCCAATAAAGCTGAAGCTGAAAATAAGATGTTGACTGACCGCTGGATGTTAGAAAAGATGAAGGATGCTGAACGCCTAAATGAGGTACAATATCTTTGATTTGCCATTTGAACTTCTGGAATTAGATATTTAGTATTGGTCAGTGTTATATCAATGGCGGATGACAGAATATGGCAGAATACATCATTGTGGCCTATGGCACCGCCATCACAAATTGCCTATGGCAGTTGGCAAAAAATCCGCCACGCATTCTGCCATGGCAGCCATGGTGCCGCCATTTAACAACATCGCTATTGGTACCCATTCTCTGTATTATTCGAACTAAGTGCTGCTGATCTTCACCTGCTTCTGATGCTTAAATGTCATTTTGCTTGATTCAGAAATGTTTAGCCAATATTGCCATGTACTTCTGAACTAACTTTTTGACATCTGAAACTTGTCAGTTAGTGATTTATCTATTTAAAAGTCTGTGCATGATAGAAGTGAATCTATGATAATTACATTAGTAGTGCAAATTTCTTATGTGTATAGTCCTCACAAAACTGTGATGACACTTACTAATTCTTGTTACATATGCTACTTAATTAATAATTTAGTTCCTATCACTTTAGGCCAACGCACTGTATGAAGAGATGGTCGAGAAACTAAGGGCTAGTGGTTTAGAACAACTTGCAAGGCAGCAGGTGGATGGTATAGTTCGCCGAAGTGAAGAAGGTGCTGATTTCTTTTTTGATTCAAACATCCCTTCCACATGTAAATACAGGCTTCGTGCACATGAAGGTGGTTGTGCTTCCATGTTGTTTGAGTACAATTCCAGTAAATTGATTACTGGGGGACAGGATCGGCTAGTTAAAATGTGGGATGCAAATACAGGATCCTTAAGTTCTACTCTTCATGGCTGCCTTGGCTCAGTATTGGATCTGACAATCACCCACGATAATCGATCTGTCATTGCTGCGAGCAGCTCAAACAACTTGTATGTATGGGATGTCAACTCAGGTCGTGTCCGTCATACCCTTACTGGCCACACGGATAAAGTTTGTGCTGTTGATGTCAGCAAGATTTCAAGTCGTCATGTTGTCAGTGCTGCCTATGATCGTACCATAAAAGTTTGGGACTTAGTGAAAGGTTACTGCACAAACACAGTAATTTTTCACAGCAACTGCAATGCTCTTTCCTTCAGCATGGATGGTCAGACCATATTTTCGGGGCATGTTGATGGTAACCTTCGGCTATGGGACATTCAAACTGGAAAGTTACTTAGTGAGGTTGCTGCACATTCACTTGCGGTCACATCACTATCCCTTTCTCGAAATGGAAATGTTGTACTGACCAGTGGAAGGGACAATTTACACAATTTGTTTGATGTGCGATCTCTGGAAGTTTGTGGCACATTAAAAGCCATGGGAAACAGAGTGGCTTCTAATTGGAGTCGCTCCTGTATCAGTCCAGATGACAATCACGTTGCTGCTGGGTCTGCTGATGGATCTGTCTATATTTGGTCAATATCTAAAGGTGATATAGTCAGTACTCTGAAGGAACACACTTCCTCTGTTCTGTGTTGTAGGTGGAGCGGAATTGGAAAACCCCTAGCTTCAGCTGACAAGAATGGGATTGTTTGCGTCTGGACATAACTGGCTTTAATTTCTTTGGATACGCTTAGAGGTTTGACAACACTAAAATAGATAAAGGTTTGCATATATGCAAGGGGTGTGGTACTGCTCAATAGTACAGTTTTCAGATTGGGTGGCTGAATTCTTTATGACTGTTTTGTGTTCATACAAGGTATAATATACCATTCAAATCAGGAACCATGTGTAAATATATTGTTTTTTAACGATGTTTCATTTAAATAAACTAGTCTGTCTCAAATGAAACATGAGTAGAGACTAATTTGTGATGAAGGCATGAAGCCTTTCTGTTTTACTACATACTAATGTTGAATTGGCAAAATTTGATGACATGTCACTGGCAGGCTGTCTTCAACGCAAAATATAGTGTCCAACTAACGAGTAACAAGTAACTTGGTCACGTAACCTGGTATTGCAGGTTGTCATTTTTAATGAGTGATGCTAACTACATCGATATACTCCAGTTTTTGGTATTTGTTTCTTCCAAGAATATCCATTTCTAGAAATTAATTTTTAGAAACTATCCAAGGCTTCTGGCAATTAGTTTCCAGAATGTGTTAAATTCTGGAATTTATTGGAAATTTATGTTTCTCTCCATCGCACACCTACTCAGGATACAAAGACCTCGCTGAACCCTCTCATGCCAATGCTTGTGTTGCTTTTTTGATTGTGATCATGGTCTGGAATCTGGATGATGCTATTAACTGCTGCAGTGGGGACAGACAGGAATGAGGCTCCTGACTGATTTACTGTTTTCATATCTCGCAGTGTGGACTTTGCAGGACTGCTGCAATAAAGAACCTATGCAGGAATGTTGTAGCGAGGTCTTTGTATCATGTTCCAGCACCAATTTTATTCATGAACAGTAGTTATTTTGTGTAAATTGGTTTTACAATGTATAATCATTATACTCTTTAACTTTCTTATTTAGTAAAAGAAAAGTTTGATTCAAGGTTTAATAAGTGAAGTTTTCTTCCTCTAAAAAAAAGCAAGTCTTTTTTCTTTTGAGGAAAAAAGCTTTGAAAAATTCACAAATGAAATGCTCATATTATACCCCCCATCCATTTTTGCTCCTTCAACAAAACGTATAGTAATTTATATACAGAATGTGGTTACAATATACAAATAATATAATTAATCAGTAATTTTATTTAGAAATATACGCTATTGATCATTAAGGTTTATGACATAAGCCACAAATTTTCATAATTATTTTTCAGGAGGCATGTATATGCAATTGTTAAAACATGACTAGTTCTTAGAAGATTGTTGACAATGGCCTTAACTATGCACGATTTGTAGATGATTTACAGAAGAAAAAATTGAATCTTCTCCAACTAACTACACAATTCAGTAAGAGAGAAAAAAAAAAACATGAAATAAATGGATTACACATGTAAGAAAAAAGAGCTGGAGGGGAAATCGAGAAAAAAGAAGAAGCTCTTTCAAAGCAATTAAGGCACGCACGCAATCTCACCATTTCATAAAATCAAGGATCACAGAGTTGACCACAATCCGTGACCATGAACTATTATTTATTAGTTAATTTTGATTTATTTAGTGATTTGGTAGAGTCCAATGCATTACGCTAATGTGTTTCTTTGCTACAAGGAATTAGCAAGCGTGTCACATTGACATTGGAGTCAAATGATAATCACGAAGACTACAAACATTTTTTTTGTCAGATACCGTATGGGGAATGAAACATTTTCAAATATATTTTCATTATTTAAAACTCAAATAATTAATATTAAATCATATTTTTTTTCATATTTATGCATGTAAAAAAAAAATACTCTTAAATTCAAAAGAGGCAATAAAAGTTGTCATAATTTAATTGTACAAAATAAACATTTACTTTTACCTAAAAAGATGTAGAATTCCAAGCCTTTGGCAAATTAGCTAACCAACTCATGATCAAGTAACCACGAAATATTCAATACCAATTTCAACAGGAATATCTAAAACTGAAATTTTGAAGTTCTAGACTTACCTACCTATTAGTTACAAATTTATTTGCATGAGAACAGAATTTTAGCACATCTCAAATGGAGCTCCTTCAACTTAATATTGCGTTGTTTATTATATCATCTTAAGAGATAACCTGTAACAATTTTAACCTAATGATAGTACTGATGTTTTTACATAAACTGTGTATGAAAAGCTGATCACCAAATACATTTGAGTAGTTGGGTATTGAGAAAACAAGGAAAAGGAACTGATACACTGTAAGAAATTTCGTTTCCAAGGACAAAATCTGGTTAAAATCCGTTGGTATTTCGATTTTACCAACAAACTTTTGACTTTTGACAGACAAAAATTCGTCTGTAATATGATTATAGCGAATAATAATGACGGATTTTTACCGGCAATAATTATCAACGGATTTGGCCATTGATTACCAACAGATTTCTCGTAGAAAATTATTGACGAATTTTATTTACACTCAAATTTTTCCATGCGAAATTACCTACATGTGCTAGGTGAGATTGAGATAATTAAATTTTCTTTTTTATTTCTAATAGAATAATCAAATTTTATATAATCTCATCATCTTCCCCGTATGTAACCTCAGTTACCAAATTCCAGTCAGTAACCATCGCTATTTTCAAGCAAATTAGACCGTAAAATTAATGACATCATTTTTCGGTACATATCACTTTTACCATGTTACTCCACATGCACTGTAAAGAGTTATTCAGTTGGGAAGTACTACATAAAATTGATTGCACTTTGTAGTTTTGTACATGTTACTACACTGCTTTCACAAGCGATCACGTAGGCTACGGATAAAAACAGTTATGATTACGCCGCACCACACACACATAGTGGCTCAAAACCAGAAGCAACCTATGCTCAAAACCATAGTTAAGGTAATCGCGTAATCGCCATGCAACCGAAAAATGATCCTTCAGGCACTCAATATATGGTAGTTTGACATAAAGCTTTAAATTAGGAACCTATCTACCAATTTATTTTTCCCCAATGAGAAAATTCTCTTTAAGTTTCATTCTATATATTATCTGAAATCGACAGAAATGTACTTAAGAACAATCAAATTAATGTCACCATAACAACCTTGCATGTTCATCATTATTGTTTGTTGATGCCCATAAGAAACTTGTAACTTCATGTAGTGCCTAATTGGTTTTCATTTCTCTATATAAAGCATCTCCATGCTCTCTCTATTCCCCATCTTTTCCACTGAATTGATATCAAGCAAAAACAATATGGAAGTAAAGAAAGTTTTATTTGTTGCTCTATGCTTGGCTTTGGTTCTGAGAGTTGCTGAGAGCTTTGAGTACAATGAAAAAGACTTGGAATCCGAGGAAGGGTTATGGGATTTGTACGAGAGATGGAGGAGCCACCACACGGTTTCTCGAAGCCTCGATGAGAAGCACAACCGCTTCAACGTGTTCAAAGGCAACGTGATGCATGTCCACAGTTCCAATAAAATGGACAAACCTTACAAGCTGAAGTTGAACAGGTTCGCTGACATGACCAACCATGAATTCAGGAGCATCTATGCTGGCTCCAAGGTTAATCATCACAGAATGTTCCGAGGCACGCCACGTGGGAATGGTACTTTCATGTATCAGAACGTTGACCGGGTTCCTTCTTCCGTGGATTGGAGGAAGAAAGGTGCTGTCACTGATGTAAAGGATCAAGGCCAATGCGGTAAGCAAAAATATTAACATTTTTTCTGCATAGTCACTTGGATTATATTTAACTTCTCTAAATTTAGACGATATATGTGTAATTAAAAGAATCATGATATTTGGACAATTCATTTTTTTAAACATTCTATTTACAATGAGAAAGCAATGTTTTTTAAGAGTAAAATTCTTACTTTTATTTGTCAAGTAATAATTATCTTTTTAACTTTGTGCATATATTTATTTAATATGACATAGCAGGTTCCCATGATTCCTAACATTATTTTTGTTTGTTTACAAACAATGTCTCATGCTAACTAAGTTTAGATTCTTGATTATGTATAAAAAAAGGTTTTCTTTTGAAAGAGGTAATGTTCATTTCAATAATCTTTACACCTAAAACATAATTAATTGATGACTAACTATCCGTAATTAATGGAAGTCTTCTTTTCTTTTGTCTTACTATAGGTAGTTGTTGGGCGTTTTCAACTATTGTAGCTGTTGAAGGTATCAACCAAATCAAGACACATAAGCTAGTGCCCTTGTCTGAGCAAGAACTTGTTGATTGTGACACTACACAAAATCAAGGATGCAATGGTGGGTTAATGGAATCTGCATTCGAGTTTATCAAGCAACACGGTATAACTACAGCAAGCAATTACCCTTATGAAGCAAAAGATGGAACTTGTGATGCATCAAAGGTGCAGACTGATCTTTAATTATTGTGCTTAATATATTAATCAAAATTAGTTGATTGATTAGGAATTTTAAGTTGGAAAAAAACCACTCCATATTGCAGGTGAATGAACCTGCAGTGTCAATTGATGGCCATGAGAATGTCCCGGTGAACAATGAGCCCGCATTGCTCAAAGCTGTTGCCCATCAACCTGTATCGGTAGCCATTGAAGCCGGGGGAATTGACTTCCAGTTCTATTCAGAGGTGAATTTTTAATTTTAATCTACTCTTCACAAGATTTTTGTTGGCTCGAGTTTTATTTTTGACTATGCTACTGCTTTAAATTAATACCACACAATTTTATTGTTCATAATAATCTTATTCGATTAGAATAGAATTATCTCCGATGGAGAAGATCACAAAAGTGTAATCACCACCAAAAAAAATTTAAGAATAGTTTTTTAAATAAAATTGTAATCACCAACAAACATTAATTATTCTTAATTATCTAGCTTTCTAAACAAAATGGTTTCTAAATAATTAATTACAGGGAGTATTTACGGGAAACTGTGGCACTGCTCTGGATCATGGGGTAGCAATTGTGGGCTATGGAACAACTCAAGATGGAACCCAATATTGGACAGTGAAAAACTCATGGGGATCCGAATGGGGAGAAAAGGGTTACATTAGAATGAAAAGGAGCATCTCTGTCAAGACAGGTCTTTGTGGCATAGCAATGGAAGCTTCCTATCCAATCACAAAGTCCTCTAGCAAACCAAGGGAACATTCATCATATCCTAAAGACGAGCTTTAAATATCTCACATGAATATTCAACCTTGATCTACGTTGATTGTTGTTTAATTTGCTTGTGCGTAAGGGATTGCTTCGTGCCCCTTAATTAATAATATTTGTTTGCCTAGTTATCCATCCAAATTGCTAGGTTATCACATAAATATTTTAATTTGATTGCTTGCATACTACTGTAACATTTCAAATATCCTGATTTCTATTAAAGAAATACAAATCACTCTGATTTACAGCCTAGGCCCTCCACTCTCTGATCTTTCCCTTTTGGATCAGCGTTAGTGTAGCTTAAATTGTTTCAACGTCAACAAATAGCAATATTGTTTATCATGAGATATATTTTTCTTATTCAACTTTCAAGTTCATTTATTTAAAATCTTTTCGATATTAATATTTCCATATCCTACGTATATAGGATCCAGCTAAGTGACAAACTCCATTGCAAGAAGCAATAGAACTGTGTTCAATGATCAATTGATCATGTTGTCATGTTAACCGGAAAATCACATGCATAGTTAAACACAAAGCCCAAAACAACCTCTTGGTCGATAAAATTACTCAATTCAGTTTTAAAGACCCAAAAGAAACAGGTTAGCGTAACAGTGTACCCAAAAACATGGTGAGCTTCCAAGTTTATATTGGGATTTGGGAGTATTAAACAACCAAGGAGTCTTCCACAAGTTCCAACTTTCCAATGTCAAAAAATATATTGGGTTTACATATTATTTATTTATTTTATCGGTAATAATCGAATAATTCACATATCATATAAACATTTTTGGGTTCACTCGTCTCAAATGCAACTATCAACCCCGAAATGTCTCATTTTGGGAAAAACATATTTTTGGATTCCATTCAGTCATCTTCGACTTGGACAACAAAACTATGGTGGAGAAGCTGAACTTTGGCGATGCTGATATCTCAGAGACGGGAGTTGTTGTTACTTGTTAGGAGGTGCTGAGATATTATTTCCATGAATTCAAACTTTTCTATTAAGTTTACAAGGAGGCATGCTAAATATGATGACTCATACCATAGCAAGGCTGCCATATCTTATGCTTGTTCCAATGATTTTACAAGTATTCCTTATTGTATTCATTCTATCATTATTGATGAAATGGCCTAAGCATTATTCTCTTAAAAAAAACAAAAACAAAAAAAACCTGAAAATGTAGTCTAACAAATTATTTAACTCAATTCTGTCACGCAATCTTGTTTTGAAATCTCTTAATAAGATTTAAAGATACGATTCGCTACTTTGTAAAACATTAATTAAATCCTTTCATTAGATTCAACTATAATTTGGTAGCTTTGTTTTTTTTTTTTTTAGAATATAATTGGTTGCTTAATAATATCCCATTCCAACTTAATATTTGATCCCGGGTTTAAAAAAATAGAGAAAATATGCATTTCAATAGTAACTCAATTTTTCAAGACATAATAACAAGAGCGTGGAGAGGGTAGGAGGCCACATTTTTCATTTTGCTACACCTATCATTATTATTATTATAGTTTTGTTGGTATTTTTTTATTATTACAAGTTACATTGAAAATATAATAAAATCGCAATACGCATATTAATAATATTTTATAGTAAAAGTTTTTATTTTTAATTTCTTAACCAAAATAACACTAGTTATATTTTGCACGCTATAATTATATTTTGATTATTTTAAATCAAACGTGACCCATGTCATGATGTACGAAGCAGTGAGAACGAAATCGACTATATTTGTCGTAGTATTATTATTATTATTATTATTATTATATTTGACTATACTAAATTAATATGCCATGATGTAAGTGAGAATGTTTTTTTTTTCTTTTGTGAGAATGAAATTGACTATATACAATGGAAAAAAATAAGAAAAAGCAAATAAATTTAAATTAGAGAAAAATAAAATGAAAAAAAAACTAGAAGATATTTTTTCAATCAAATAAAAAAATATTGTTATTTGTGTTTTCTGTTCTCTTTATTTAATTTTCTTTCATTCTAAAAATATTTGATATATCAAACTACCATAAAAAATCAATTATTTTAATAATTAATTTATTAAACATTTTATAATATTATTTTCTATTATACAATGTTTTTTTTAAGAAATTTGTTTCAATTTTAGAGGAAAGATGTCAGACAATGAATTTTTTATCATGATATCAATATGAAACATTTATGAATTTTGTCGATGATCAATCTCTATTAAAGAAGCTGACTGATAACTTTTGATGAAGTTCTTTTTCCCATAAAATGTTAAAAAAGGTTTTCTATTTTTTAAAAGACAAGAAAATAAAAGTTTAAAACATCTTTATGTTATATTAATTTTTTATTACTCATTCTTTTGTACTATTTCATCTTCTCTTTCTATTTCTATTATCTAAAAAATAGTGTTTGAAAAATATTTTATAAAATATAATTTTAAAAATTAAAAAAGATAAAAGCATACTCAAGAGAATTTCTTTCCTTTTCACCTAAATTCATACTCTTTCTGTCTTTTCTATCCCTTCTTTTCAAATTAGAAGAAATAACTCAAATAAGTTTTGATTAAAACATTCACTAAAATTATTTTTGTAGAAACTAAATAAAAATCACTTTCTTTTCATTCTTTTGTTTAGTGGATCCCACTAAAAACCACTTGATGTAAATCCTATTGTTTACAGGTTTTACAAATAATTCCGATTCATCCAAGTGGGACAATTGGACTTCGTTTTTACTTTCCTAAACAAGTAACGGATAGAATCGAGTTGATGAGTAAGTGATATTAGTCATATGACGTTTTTAATATGAGAATATCATAACCCATTCACAAACAGTTTGACACAAATATTTCCTCAAAATGATCAAGTTAGCGGAACCCTAGGCTAATGCTTGCTTCATATTCCTTCATATTGACCACATTTTCCACAATGACGGGCTTCCAAATAGTCAATGGTATTATAATGTTCTTTCGGCAGTGCCTCTCAATTTAAATTCAAGCACTTAACTTTGTCTAGGACAACGGCCTGTGGTAATGGCACATACTAAAGCAAATGTCGAGTTGTTTGGTAAATGGGTAATGAAGAACATCACTAACGCTTCCTTTTGCTTTACAAATGAGCCCCTCTTCGGCTATTACATAGGACCAATGTGTGTCAGTCTGTGCCATTGTGGGACTAACATGCAGGCCATTACCTATTGATTTGGCTTCAAAATTAACGACTGTAATCATCATTCACACTATGCTGTTCTTCCTTTTAGATACTACTAGTATTCGGTTCTCTTAAAAGTTACAACCTATATATATATATATATATATATATATATATATATATATATTCCCCAAGACTTGCAATAAAAATCATGATCAAATCTTTAATATTTTTTTAATAATCACGATATTAATATAAAATATTTATCAATTTATAAATGATTAATTTTTTTCAAAAATTTAATCAATCATCTTTAATGATATTTTTTTAATTATATTTTTTCTATAAAATTCAAATTCGAAACCTTTAATTAAATCTTTAAGTTTTTAATCAATCATATATTTTCTCTCAACAAAACTCAAATATTCAAGACCTTTTAATAAGGTCTATGATTTATTAATTATTTCTAGTTGATTTCTAATCGAAAAAATATGAGATGACATAATAAAAATAAATAATCACTCGACCTTGTGCTACCATTCAAAGTATAACTATAACTATTTAAAATAAATATTTGAATATTCTACACAAATAATTCATCAAATTGAACACTAGCTTTACAATATTCTCAAATACTCATGACAACGCAAAATGAGGTTCAAACAAGCAAAATTTACAGTTACAACTTACAAGCTATCACTCAATTTGCCATTTTCTCAAGTAAAAGAGCCAAGTACAAGAAGTTCACACTATCAAAAACCCTGCTTTTACACAGAACAAAGGCAAGCAGAATACTCTCCCTATAGAAACTGCTCTATCAATTATCTAACACGGAACACCGTCCTATATATACATCATTATTTATAACAATATTCATAGTAATTTAAAACTTCTAATCCCGGGATTGTCCATCGTCACTCTTGTTTCTTCATCTCGCTTCCTCTTTGGCAGAGACAATGAAGACATGACTTTGGCTGAGGCCACCTTCCTCGCTAGTAGTTTCCACTTAGCATCATCTTTCCTTTTCTCTTGCTGCATTCTCAATTGAAATTGCCTGTCACATTCACCCAAAAAAGCCATGTTAATTCTTAACCGAGAGTGAGATATTGAGCATTTTTCAAACTAGATAATTAAGACAAGACAATCATCACAAGATTAGAAGAAAACAAGGACAGCGACATGGGCTTTGGGGTGCACCACCAGCTGAAAATGGACGTTATATTAGACAACTTAAACTTGTTAATTTAAGATAAGAGCAATGCAATTTGGTTCGAAAAGTTTCATACATGAATATAAAAAAATGATTTTTGAGATAAGCATGAGAATATTAATATTTGTTAATGTTTTGATTTGATGAGTAAGTAATGTTCGTTGGTTTGTATTGTAAATCTACCAATCAATTAGAGGGGTGATTGATAAAAGAAAAATACTAAGAATATATTTTCCAACATATTCTCTTCTTTTGACTGAAATATGTTGGAAATTATAAAATTTGGTGGGTCTACTATTCTACTTAATGAGCTTTTCTCGTGAATTTATAGTTTTTATTGAATTTTAACCAATAATAAATAACTTGTTAACCAATATGTTACTAGCACTCATGATAAAAAAAAAGGGTCAAATTTATGTTAATAGCTTAGTGGGCTTTTTTTTTTTTCTTTCTATAATAAAGAAAGTAGAAATATATCACCAACCAGGCAACCACGGATATTTTATTTCGTAGGGGTCCCATGCACTGATATATGTTTGGCATGTTTTGACACATGATCCTCAAAGGAGTGGTAGATCTAATAACTATATACCACGTTAGTCTTTTGGAATTTATGGATCGCATAAGTGAATTTGGTTTATGAAATGTAACAAAGACGTGACTAGGACTTGACTAGGCACTAGCTGGTGTTGGTGAAGAATGGCAGAATGATAAATGATGAGTTGGTGACAACTACGATGGACCAATTGAATAAAGATACGAGCCGGCCAACTACACATAGCCCTGAAAAATATCAAGAACAGGGTAGAGAACACGAAAACTAATTCGTTGATGAACATGAAACAATTTATGATGGGACCCCAAGTCTAATAATTTCTTTTATTGATTCATACCCCAGATCTAATAATTAAGTAACCGGACCAGGGAATCAGATATAATATCACAACTAGATTAAATTATTTCTCAGATGAAAACGATTTATCCTACCCTCTGCTAAACAATCTAATTCCTTTGAGACTAAACAGAAAAATCCCAACTAATCATGGACTAACTCCTTATCAAAATAATAACTGGAACTTTCTGCGGTGGCGCAGCTCAAAAAAACATAAATTCATCACAGAAATTAAAAAGGTGCATCAAAGCTAATCTTCATCATGGTCCTGCTATTAAACAAATAAAACTAGTCATATAAAACTAATTTTGTGCGCATGGAATTAATGAATTAGTTTGTTTAATTCGAACCAAAATGAAAAGGTGGGGAGTTTCTGCTGTGTGAATCGAGCACATGCGCACAGCTCAGAGCATGAATTAATATTAAGAAAAAAAACAATTCTCAATCTCAGGTTCCAATCTCTTATTCATTCATAAAACAAATAAACCTAAATCCTATTAACTACGTTTGTTTGTAAGAAACTACTATTATTTTTTTATGAAAGGGAAAAGGGTAAGAAAAAGTCGGGACCAAATACTTTTCCTTAATATAGTCTAGTCGCCAAATATCTTAAGAAAAAGTCATAAAGGCCATAATTATACACTATAATACTCCTCGTGGCTTTTTTTCTTTTTTTCCTTTTTATTAATTTATTACTAATATTATACGCGCAAACAGCAAAGAAAGTCACAACTCACACGAGTGTGTATTTTAATTTCAATTTAAAAATGGAAATTACCTGCAAAAGGGAACCTTGCAGGAGGAATCGGTGTGGTGACAAACATAGGAATGGAGTCGAAAGAGCTGCCACATTCTCTTGCACCGCACGCACCCACCGCGCACCTTCTTCTCGCACGTGGCAAAGTGGCGGATCAGAACCTGAAGACCCTGGCACGTGGCGAATCTCCCACACGGCGTCCTCTCCCTCTTCACCTCCGTATCGTACGGTCCAACGTGGGTGCACCCCTCATAGCATATGTGTTCCAAACACTCCATCGCCTCGCTCAGCTCCGAGTATAGCCCCTGTTCCATCCTATACCTCCTCGATTTCTTTTTCCTCTGTCAAACAAATAATAAATCAATAAATGAACAATACCACTACAGTTTACTTATAATTAATTTCACTCAATTTAATGGTGTTTGATTTTTTACGTGTGCAAAACTTGATCAGCGACAATCATGCAATCATGTAATCATGCATCGCGAGCAAACAAAACTAATCTCTGATCCGGGATTAAGAAAAATTCACTCAGTTTGAAAATTAATTAATTGATTGTGTTGATTAGTTAATTACTATTTCGTGTTCGTCGATGAAGCGGAGAATGTCGAGTTCGAGCCAGGGGTCGTGTTTCACGAGGAACTTCCATCCCTCGGTTGCTTCCACCGCCTTGAAATTGTTGGCGAGGAGCTTCATGCAGCGGAGGTGGAGATCCGGCGCGTCGCAGAGACGCGCGAGTTGCAGCACGTCGACGACGTTCTCCGTCGTCAAACGGTGGGTCAAACCCTTGATGCACCGCTGTTTCAGTTGCGGCACCATGTACACGTGCGACAATGCAAGGAGGTGCATACCGTACTTGTTAATCTCTTCCTCAGTACACCTGCACCGGGGGGCATCTCCGTCATTTCAAATTCGCCGCAAATTCGAGTGAATATAGTACTAATTGATGTTGTAGATACTGACCTGGAGGAGTAGAGGAATCCGACGAAGGCGGTGACGGCGTCGCAGGGGACGCCGTGGATTTGGATTATTCTCTCGGAGCTCCGATGCTTACGTGGCCGATCTATCAAGTTCTCCAGAACGGGGGACATGGAAGCCTTTTGGGGATAATTAATTAATTAATGACAGAAAAAAAAAGAAAAGAAAAGAACATAATAAATGAGTAAGAAATTAGAAGAGATGAAAAGAGAAAGCACTAACCAGAATGCCTGCGTGGGCCGGAATGCGTCTTCCATGGGAAGTGTGGATGAAGACATCGGGTTCTGGTAAGAGAATGGAACTGGTTTGGGGAGGCATTGATATTGATAATTGAGGAATGAAGAATAATTATAGGGGGGAGTTTTGGGAAACGAAAGAAGCAGAGATGGGGGATGAATGGAAAGTATATATAGTTGCAAACGGAAACTTCTGCTTCAGCAATGAACCACGTGCTGCATTGGTGTCTCATTTTATTCACACGTGCCATTATTGCCCCACCGCCCACCCTTCACACTGGTCAATAAAGCTGCCACTATTACCTTCTTTTTTCCTCTCTCTGTCTTTCACTGTCCCAACCATGTCAGCTTTTTTACCCTACTGTACCCAGAAACAAAGACAAGCATTATGATCATTGTTAAAATAGAATCCAAAAATTGTTTTTGTTCTTTTAAAAAATTTCAAAGTTTGAAATTAATCGTTTTAAATTTATTTTATTTTTGTCCATCTAATTTAAAATTCTGAATAATTTAGACAACACTTTATAAATATGGTTGTATCAGTTATCACTGTGTAGTTAATAATATCTTAAGCTTATTGAAATATTTTAATAGTGATTAATTTTATTTTACAAGTGATTAACCATGTTACATAATTATTGAAATGTCTAATAATAGTTAGTCATTTGTGCGTGATTAATTACATGCGTAATTGAAACAAAATTAATCATATTTATAGAACACATGATTAGCCATATGCGTTGAGTGGATATTGAGTGTACATTTTCTCGACTATTTTTTGTATTCAAAAAAATTAATTAATCTTTTTTGATAACATTTTTCTTTGTAATCACATTTTACTTATTCATAAAATATAATCTCGATCAACTTTTCTTAAATTCTTCACACTCTCTAGATTACGATCTTTAAATAGAAATCTTGAAGATGAAAATAGAAATGAAAAATATCACTGTTGGATAAATAAATAGTTTTAAAGTAAGTATTGAAAAGTCTCCAAAGATTATTAAAAAAATTGTAAAAAAGAAAAGAGAATGGATTCTCTTATATTATAATATATTTTGATTCTTTTTATATTATAACACATCTTGTTTCTTTTTATAGTAAGTTTCTAAAAAATAAAGTTTTTGTGACAAAATTTTCAAATAGTACAAAACAAATTTCACTCGAAGGTAAAAAACGTTAGAAATGCTGTAGGTTAATACTGTGACGAAGATATTTATTTAGCAGAATGAAAATCCATCCATTAGTATCGCAGTATCGTGCCAATTCATGAATCATGATAGGCTTTTTGATTGAAAGACGAAAAGATTGAAAACTTTCATATCAGACAATTTTTAGTGGTTTGTCGATGTTATTTTGCAAATATCTTCATTGATGTGTGTATTAAGGAGAGATTTATTGGTTTCCTAAACAAAAACGAGACGGTTATTGCCACTTCAATTAATATATTTATTTTCTTTCGGAAAAATATTTACTTATTTATTTATTTATTTATTTATTTTACTTTTTAATCTTATATATATTCGAGTATTTCTAAAAGGCTAAAATATTTTTATTATCTATAATTAAAATAAAATAAAAATGAACATATTTTTTTTAATAAAAGTATTTATAATTGTGATGATAATATGATATAATTTTATTAATGATTTTTAATAATATATCTAACAAATGTTATATATTATATTTAATTAGTATTACGCGAGAAATTAAAATAAAAAATACATAAGCCATAACATAGTTTTAAATAAAAGATGAAATAACATTAAAGACTTTCATCTAATCATCTATTGAGATTTTTTTTTACGTTACCATCTATTTAAGATTTGAATCTATGACTTTATTCATACTGTTTTAATCTCTCCTCATTAGATCAACTCAAATTATTACATAATATTTTTTGTTTTATACCTTAAGGGCTCACACAAAGTTACAAGTGCATGTACTTATTTAAGCACCCGGTGCTTGACAATTGCTTGATAAAAATTGCCTCTAACCATGCGTTGTTTAATTGAAAAGATGGACTTTTGTGGGGTGGGGTGGGGTGGGGTGGGGTGGAATACTTTGTCCGTTTCAATATATAAGATCTAAGTATTAATTCATTATTTCAAAAAAAAAAAGACTTAATATATTAAAATTAATAAAAGTAATTATTTTAATTGATATGAATAAATTTAGTTATGATGACATCATGAAGGTGAAAGTCGTTGTCATCCACTCCAACTCATAAGAGAAGAAGAATCCCCCACGTTGCAGCTTCTTATTCGTGGTCCACTGACCTGTACATAATAGGACAGTAAAGGGTCCACCTCTCAAAATATTGTTATTTGTGATTTGTAGAGTGACCTCGACCTCCATGTCACGCTTCAAAAAATTATTTACTTAAATATCATGTGAAGTAAAAATTTTACTGAATTATCACGCGACGTAATTTGTTAGGGAGTCCAGCGAATTAGGTAATGGACACATGACACAACGTGGCATAATTCGTTAGGGAGGCCAATGAATTAGATGGTCACGTGGCAAGCAAGGGGTAATTCACTAGAGGGCCCAGCGAATTAGGTGGCCACGCGAAAAAAAAAATCTTAAAACTTCAAATGGTCATAACTTTTGATAGAAATGTCCGATGGAGGCATACGATATGTCAAAACGTTCGAAATTCAGAAGCAAAGCCCTTGGCAACTTCTCGAAGGAGAGTTGGTCCACCATTTTTTCCAAAAAAATGCCTCTAAGTGCCTCAAAATCAATGTTTAAGAGTATGATATGTCCTTCAAATGATCCAACTTTTGATAGAAATATCCGATAAAAGCGTTTGATATGTCAAAACACTCAAAATTCAGAGGCGAATCCAAAAAAATAAAAAGTAAGAATGAATTAACTAATTAAATAATTAAAAAATAGAAAAATAATTGAATTTTTGAGGTTATCATATATGCACTTTTAGGACGTGTATGCATATTATTAATTAATGTGTTACTAAGTTTGAGGTTATCATATATGCACTTTTAGGTTGAAGACGCCAAAAAACAATGTAATTCCTCTAGTTCTAATTGTTTAAATGAAGTTTTCTTTCTTGTAAAATTAATAAAATTTTGTTCAATACTTAATTTATTGTTAGATTTCTCACAGTCAAAATAAAAGAGAGATGTTTTTTTTATTCATAAGAATTGAATATGATATCAGGAGACAATTAGATAACTCACATGTTCTTAATAAATAAATATGAAAAATGAAATATAGTTAATAGAGAAAATAATAGGTACGAAGAGAAATAAAAAGATATGAATCTCGCGTCTTTTTATTCTCTCCACAAAAGTCATACGAAAAGAATAGTATTGGCTCACGGTAGAAGCATGGAATTATTTTCTTTTATATTTGTCTTAAACCAAACATTCTTATTTTTACTTTATTTTTTATTTCTCCTTTTTCTATTTCTATTCACCTTATTTTCTTTTATTTTTTTATTCCTATGAAATACATCCTAATACATATAAAATATAAAATATAGTACACAATTTTTTAAAGAATTTTGCAAAAAGGTGAAGAGATTAATGAGAATGTAAATCATAGAATCAAAGTAGAGTGTATGAAATGATGAGTTGCATCTGAATTTTTATGTGATCGTACAAAATTCCTCTTAAATTAAAAGAAAAAGTCTATAGAATAAATGTAAAACCTATAATGTTATATGGAGTTAAATGTTGACCAGCACATACACATATATGAGTATAAAATAAGGGTAGTAGAAATGAGGATGTTAAGTTGGATGTATGATTATACGAAGATGGATAAAATAAGAAATGAAGATATTCAGCACATACACATATATTTGAGCACATAATGCGACGACCCCTATATGCTCTCATAAAAATAAGAGTATATTACAAAGAGAAGTAGAGATAGACCGAAACTTATATAGAAAGAAGTAATTAAACAAGATTTAATAGAGTAAGATATAAGATCCCAATTAACTTGGGTTAAAAGTGTTATTGATCTTAATGTTGATAATTTATCTTTTTATATGTTGATAGTGAAACATTAAAAATAATTAACGATAACATTTCGATAAATAATACAGTATTTAATAAAAGAAATAAAGTGAGATTTGATAAACTACATTACCAAAAATATTGGATATAAATTTTACCTAAAACTTCTGAATTTTTTGTCTGGCTTTGCATATAAGGAAGGTGTGGATAAGTATATAGATATTTAATGGGTATAAAATTGAAGATTAAAATTATTATCCATATGGATATAAGATTTGATACAATTTTTTTTCAAACGCAAATAAAAGTACAACTAAATAAGTATTATCTGTTCCTTTTTATCTTTGGATTTAAAAAAATTTGCTAGAATTTATGTAGTTATTTTTATGTTTAAGAGCAAAATTATATTTTATTTTTTTATCTACTAAACAATTCTAATTTAAATATTTATTTTTTATTTATATTCTATTTCTTTCTTATCAAACATATCTTTCTTCTTTTCTGACCTGCCTATTTTCCTTTCCTATATTTCTTCTTCTCCTATCAAGAGAGGATTCGTAGATCGTAGATCTACGGAAAGCATATCAGAGAAGTCAAGTCAACCTACTCAGATCACAGACATATTTGAGCAGTTACACCATATTTTCAGTACCTACCTACTTGGGTCACAGACATTACTTCTGTTGCTGCGAGTTAAGAACTTCGACGTTAGCTTGTCCTTTTATGCCTTTTAATTTGATATTGCATAAGTTTTTTGCCTTTTGCCTTTTGCGGCTTTTTTATCAAATGGGAGTAAAAAATTTAAGTAATTATGTTTTGGGGGTAAAAAAAATTTTATTTTCCAAAAAAGGGTAAGTCAGATTACTTTTTACGACTTTATGATCAGAAATCGTAAAAAGTATTACGACTTCTGTTTTTTCATTTTCTTAATATTTTAAAACTATTATAGATTAAATTACAATAGAATTCGTACATCTATTTACGACTTTAAAGTCCTAAATATATTTACGACTTTAAAGTCGTATCATACCCAAAATTATTTATTTTGTTTGGATTTAATTGTACGTAAGAAGTTAATTTTTTTTTCAAATGTAATTAAATAAGATATTTAAAGTAATGATTTATTTAATTTAATATAATTTAAAAGCATATAAAACTTAAAAGTTGTTATTAATTTAATATGTTTTTTTATTATTTGCGTAATTTGAAAAGATAAATAAATTTGTTTAAAAACACATTGTTATATAAAATAAGAGATATATTTATTTATTTGTAGGTATTTATTTATTTTGGTAAATATAATTTAAAATTTATAGTTAAATAATTTTTAAAATATGCAACTTAAAAAAAATTGTTTAAAAAAAAATTTAAATTAATAAATTTAAAAGAAAAAAAATGGAAGTCGTGGAGCATCACACGACTTTGAAATCGTGGAGCTCCACACGACCTTCCTTAAAAAAACAGTAAAAGAAAATAGAAAAACGGAAAAAAAATTATAAGAAAAAAAAACTATGTTTAAATTTTAGAAAAATATTAAATTAAACCGTTAAATAATTTAATAAATATACAATTTATAATATATGAAGTAATGATATTTAATTTTTTTATGTATATAAATTAAATAATCATAATTTTTTATATTAATTTTATTAGTTTTTAAATTAATTTTGTAATTGATGTTAGTAATTTTCAATTTATTATTTCGACAGAAATATTGTTTGATAATTTTTTTGTTATATGAAAAAAGAGATATATTTATTTGTATTTATAAATTTTAAATTTTGGTAAACAAAATTTTAAATTTATAGTTAAATTTTTTAAAAAATATGCAACTAAAAAAAAACTGTTTAAAAAAGAAAATTTAATTTAATAAATTAAAAAGAAAAAATAATGAAAGTCGTGGAGCATCACACTACTTTGAAGTCGTGGAGCTCCACACGACCATCCTTGTTATTTAAAAAAAAAGTAAAAGAAACAGAAAAATGAAAAAAGAATTATAAAAAAAAACTATATTTAAAATTTTAGAAAAATATTAAATTAGATAGTTAAATAATTTAATAAATATACAATTATAATTATTATAATATATGAAGTAATGATATTTAATTTTTTTATGTATATAAATTAAATAATTGTAATTTTTTATATTAATTTTATTAGTTTTTAAATTAATTTTGTAATTGATGTTATTAATTTTCAATTTGTAATTTGGATATAAATATTGTTTGAACATTTTTTTATATGAAATAAGAAATATATTTATTTATTTGTATTTATAAATTTTAAATTTTGGTAAACAAAATTTAAAATTTATAGTTAAATTTTTTAAAAAATATGCAACAAAAAATTGTTTAAAAAAGAAAATTTAATTTAATAAATTAAAAAGAAAAAAAATGGAAGTCGTGGGTCATCACAAGACTTTGAAGTCATGGGGCATCACACGACTTTAAAGTCGTGGAGCTCCACACGACCTTCCTTATTATTAAAAAAAAGAGTAAAAGAAAACAGAAAGATGGAAAAAAAATTATAAGAAAAAAAACTATATTTAAATTTTAGAAAAATATTAAATTGGACAGTAAAATAATTTAATAAATATACAATTTAAATTATTATAATATATGAAGTAATGATATTTAATTTGTTTGATTCTTTTATTGTATATAAATTAAATTATTATAATTTTGTATATTAATTTTATTAGTTTTTAAATTAATTTTGTAATTGTTGTTAGCAATTTTAAATTTGTAATTTGGATAGAAATATTGTTTGATAATTTTTTGTGACAGTAGACTTTTTTTTGTTATATGAAATAAGAGATATATTTATTTATTTTGGTAAATATCATTATATTAATTAATTAATTGATTTAGCATACAAATTTGTATTACTTAAACAAATTTTAAAATTGTTACTTAAATCATTTTTAAAAATATGCAAGTTTAAAATAAAAATTAAAATAAAATGAAAAAAGGTAAAAAAATGAAAATAATATAACATAATTTGAAACAGATATATTTATAAATAAAATTAAAATAATTACATAGTTATTAAAAGAAAAAATTAAAAATGTGACGAGGTTCCACAACGAGTTCTTCTAGTTTGTCGTCGAGGTCTTTCATTTTGATGCGCTAGATTTGGGTCTGGGTTTGTTATTCTTGTTCTACCACCTCTTCCTCTTCCTCTTGTTCTACGATGCTCACGCGTGTGTATTTGTTGTTGTTGTTGAGGAATATCAAGATCATCATGGTCGTCATCATCATCATCATCATCATTATTGGTTGTATTATTTTGATCATCATCATTATCATTATCATCGTCATCATCATTATCATCATCATCATGATGCATTTGAGTGAATAATGTTGGACGATAAAAAGATGTTGATGATGATGGGTTATATGCTGATGGCGGAGTGTTGAAGGTGGTAGCAAACCTCTGTGACTGTCCTTCAAAAATGTTCGATGTAGAAAGAACTTGGAATGAGTACTGAGGCACATACGATGAGAACCCAAATTGTTGTGAATGTTGTTCACCACCTTCAGGCAAGTGTGCAGAGAAACCCATTGGCCGATGAAAAGGTTGTCCAGCCGATTGATAAGATTGAGACATAAATCCAGAAACACGCACTGGAGGTATATTTGGGTCAGCATGTGGTTGATGGTATTGATAGCCAGCACGGGACTGTAAACAAAGATTTTTTAATGTACAAATCTATAATCATTAATAATAGCAATAAATAAAATACACAATTAACAATAGTAAATTTACCTCATAAATGGCACCCCTTCACGCGATATATAACGTCTAGTTCGACGTATATACCATTGCATGTATTCAGTGTTATCATGCAAAATACTCTGGTCCATTACACCGTGAACAATGAAATCATTCCAATCATTGTATGCACGAATCCAACGACTATGTTTTAAAGGCCAAAAAATATTCGTTCTGCCTCTCATATCTATGTTATGGACTTCATCGAGATTTGGTGGGTCATGTGGAATATTTTGTCTCATTCCAAATTGTCTCATGACCTTGTCCACCGGATGCCATTCCACAATTGCGTAGCAAATGAGAGGGATTCTTGCACGCACAATCATAGATATGTCAACATTTTGAATTAATGGCCTTATTTCGGGGGTATCGTACGGTGTCCACAAGAACTGCATAATATTATTGTTGGTAGCAGTTTGTAAATGATTAACTTAATGTCAAAATTACTGAGACTTTAAAAATTAAGAAATGAACCTCGTTTATGTGTAGTCTATCGAAAATTCCGCGTATCAATCTCACTGAGTTGGTGAATATATTTGTTTGTGTTGTAGGACGAGACCACCGTCGTGCAAGGGGGAACCCAAGACCTTGTTGGACTTCTTCGTCTGACATAGGAATTATATGCGGGGCAATACATCTAATGCGGTCCCACGCCCATGATTGAAGAAGCAACAAACATCTACCAATTTCAGTTTGTGAGGCTTTAGCAGCTCGATCTAGTGATCGAAATAGGGAAGCTAATACTGCTGCTCCCCAATTATGGGTGGCTGCCTCAGCCAAGTTGGCTAACATCAACAGATACATAAAATGTACACGTGCTCCAGATGTGTCCGGCATCAAACAACCGCCTATGAGCATCATAATATGAGCTCTAGCATGTTGGTTGATGACAAACTCATCCGCATCGGCAGGAAGGTGTTGAAAATTTTGCCGCAACCATGTCAGGTAAATAGTTGTACCCTTAATATACTTATCAGGAGGAGTATCCCTCAATAAGGTCTGACAGGCTTCACGAACGTCACCAAAGGTCACTCCAGTTAGGGCCACACCTTCTGTTTTCAAGCCTAGTTGAAGTGCAACATCTTTGTAGCGTTATCGTTGCCTCTCCATATGGAAAATGAAATGTGTGCGTTTCGGTTCGCCACCGTTCAACCAACGCACTAATCAAATGTTGGTCAATTTCTACTTGTCCCATAGACAATATATGACCAAAACCAACTTGATGTATTATATTTTTGACACGGTCGTCTATCTCATTGTAATGTGTCATACCCCACACCGAATGAAATCTTGGACGAATCAAGCGCTCATGACCTTCCCATATTAGGTTTGACACATGATCATCTTGGAATCGTAACAAAGATCCATCAACAGGCCCTGGTTGTGTGTATGCC